>CAUYLG010008897.1:0-106825 GCA_963573385.1 Cacajao melanocephalus
AGACCATCCTGGCCAACATGGTGAAACCCTGTCTCTACTAAAAAAATACAAAAATTAGCTGAGCGTGGTGGCATGTGCCTGTAGTCCCAGCTACTCAGAAGGCGGAGGCAGGAGAATCACTTGAACCCGAGAGAGGTGGGAGGTTGCAGTGAGCTGAGATGCGCCATTGCACTCCAGCCTGGTGACAGAGTGAGACTCCGTCTCAAAAAAAATATATATATATAAAAAGAGCCAGTGTAGACATTTAAGTTAAATAACCTTTATCTTTGGCATTTTATTAAAGTTTTAAGGAAGAAGAATCATTCTCTTCAAACCAGCATCTGGAACCTTGTCATTTGACTTAAAAGAATTGAATATATTTAATCTGAAGACTTTTAAGGGGTGATGTGAGCAGTAGCTTTAGCGACTTAAAGCATTGTTTTCCACATCCCCGGGAATGAATCATTTGGAGGAAGTTTTTTTAAAAACACTTTTTCTTTTTAGTTTCTTCTCTATTGAGGTATATTTTATATCTAGTAAACTGCACAAATACTGTACAGCTAGATGAATTTTTACATGTGTAAATATCCATGGAATTTTTTCCCGTATCAAGATAATAGAATATTTCCGTCAACTCAGAAGATACTAGGGAGTCTTTTGTGACTAACAGTGCTTAAGCCCCTTTCCATCTGTGTGACACTGGAATTTCTAGGGAAGAAATCCAAGCATGTATTTTTGTCTTTTTAAAAATACTTTCCCAGCTAATTCTGATACAGTTAGTCCACTGACTGCTATGAAAAGACAGTGATGTAAAAAGAGTAATTAATTACATACTGTTTTCTGGAGTATACCACCAGAGAACATGATGAGCAGGCTAGATTTGGATGCAGTGGTTCTAGATTCAGCTGTTCAAGGATACTCTTAATTGTGAAAGGAGTCCAACTTCATCTGCTTTTTTTTTTTTTTAATAAAAACAATCTTTTACTTGAATTTTGTTAATAGGTACCTAACAGAATTTTCATCTCCTAAAAAAATCGTATTTAAAATGTCTAAGCTAATAGGGCCATAAGTAGTATTTGGATAAAATGTAGAGACTATAAACATCTGTTTTACTTTAATCACATATAATACATATATATATATATATTTTTTTTTTTTCTTTCTTTCTTTTTCTTTTTTAGTCAGGGTCTCTGTCACCTGGGCTAGAGTATAGTGGCATGATGTCCGCTCACTGCAGCCTCTGCCACCTGGGCTCAAGCAGTCCTCCAACCTCAGCCTCCCAATTAGCTGGGACTATTGGTGTGAGCGACCATGCCTGGCTAATTTTTGTATTTTTTGTAGAGACAGGGTTTCTCCATGTTGCCCAGGCTGGTCTCAAACTCCTGTGCTCAAGTGATGCTCCTGCCTCAGCCTGCCTCCCAAAGTGTTGGAATTACAGGTGTGAGCCAATGCACCTGGCCAAATCTTATGATTTTTTTTTTGTTTGTTTGAGACGGAGTTTCACTCTTGTTGCCCAGGCTGGAGTGAAGTGGCACGATCTCCGCTTACTGCAGCCTCCACCCCCTGAGTTCAAGTGATTCTTCTGCCTCAGCCTCCTGAGTAGCTGGGATTACAGGCGCCTGCCACCATGCCCAGCTAATTTTTGTGTTTTTAGTAAAGATGGGGTTTTGCCATGTTGGCCATGCTGGTCTCGAGTGCCTGACCTCAGGTGATCCACCGACCTCAGCCTCCCAAAGTGCTGGGATTACAAGCACCCACCACCACGCTCAGCTAATCTTTGTGTTTTTAGTAGAGACAGGGTTTCGCCATGTTGGCCAGGCTGGTCTTGAGTGCCTGACCTCAGTTGATCCACTCACCTCAGCGTCTCAAAGTTCCGGGATTATAGGCGTGAGCCACCTTGCCCAGCCTGTAATTCTTTTTCAACTATACTGTGTTTCTTCTAGATGTACCTCCCACGTTTAGTTACTAAGTCAGAAATTCAAAGTATATGTCAAATTGGTAATGATCTAGAAAATTAATATCTAGTATCCATATGGGTTAAATCAAATAGGTACTACAGGTAAATGTGTAAAGTGGTATAATCTCTCTGAGGACAGCTAAGTAATTATATATAAAGAACTTTAATGTTTATAACCTTTTGCCCTGTTAATTCTACTTTTAGGAATTGATCCTAAGAAATTAAAGTGTTTATAAAGACTTACGTATAAGGATGTTTAAAGTAGTTTTAAACTAGTAAAAAACAGAATAACCTAAAAGTTGGTTAATTTCTTATAGACACACAGTGTGACCATTATGTTTTTAAATAATTTTTAATAGCACAGGAAAAAATACAAAAAGTATGAGAAAGAACAATACAGAGTATCATGAATGCTAAAATTGCACTGCTTTTAAAACTCCTTTTTAAATGCATAGAATATGCTATGCCTGTATCCTACCAGACATACATGGCAACAGTGGTCACCTCTGGGGAATAGGAATAGGGGTGGAGATGGGGGAGCTTGTAGGAAGAATACACTTTTAAACTAGTCAACTTTTTGAAACCATGTATATCTATTACTTTTTAAGACAAAGACATGTTTTAAATATAGCAAAAAATGTAAGATTGGTTAGTAGCATTTCAGGTGTTTTTTTCCCCTTTATACTTCATGTTTTCCATATTTTCTGCCATAATCATGAATTATCTTTAAGAAATAAATAAAAATTAGGTATGTAGCATAGAGAAAGAAGACATAAAAACCAGGAGGATAGCACATTATCAGAATATTTACTAAGTGAAAGCCAGAAGAAAAATAGTATTTGTGCTTTAGTTCATAGGTTAAATTTGTTGAGGAACAAAACCATTGCCCAGTATTTTTCCTTGTGTGGAGAATCTTCATGGCACATTTTTTGGATGAAGTGTAGTTTACTGAGTTCATGATCCAAAAACCTTTTACCTCAAATGCTATAATGTGTTTCTTAAAATTATCTTTCCCTAGATATTCTGACATGCTACTTCTGTACCCTGTGTCACTGAGCTAATATGTCTCTCTCAGTAAAAAAGATAGGTTCACCGGGTACGGTGGCTCACGCCTGTAATCCCAGCACTTTGGGAGGCCAAGGCGGGTGGATCAGAAGGTCAAGAGATCGAGACCATCCCAGCCATGGTGGAACCCCATCTCTACTAAAAATATGCAAAAATTAGCCTGGTGTGGTAGCATGCCCCTGTGGTCCCAGCTACTCGGGAGGCTGAGGCAGAAGAATCACTTGAACCCAGGAGGCGGAGGTTGCAGTGAGCCCAGATTGCGCCACTGCACTCCAGCCTGGCGACAGAGCAAGACTCCATCTCAAACTAATAATAATAAAATTTTTTTAAAAAAGATTCTTCATGTGTTGAAATATTTTAGCTAGTTGAGTGTGGTGGCTCATGCCTGTAATCCCAGCACTTTGGGAAGCTGAGGCAGGTGGATCACCTGAGGTCGGGAGTTCAAGACCAGCCTGACCAACCTGGTGAAACCCTGTCTCTACTAAAAATACAAAAATTAGCTGGGTGTAGAGGCAGGTGCCTGTAATCCCAGCTACTCAGGAGGCTAAGGCAGGATAATTGCTTGAATCCAGGAGGCAGAGGTTACAGTGAGCCAAGATTGTGCCATTGCACTCCAGCCTGGGTGTGACAGAGTGAGACTCTGTCTCAAAAAAAAAAAAAAAATTTTTTTTAAGCTAAACTTTATATGGTTTTTATTTCAGGATGAATTTACAGGAATTGAACCCTTAAGTGAGGATGCCATTATCACAGGCTTCAGAAATGTAACAATTTGTCCTAATCCAGAAGACACTTGTGACTTTGCCAGAGCAGCTCATTTTGTATCTACTCCTTTTCATGAGATAATGTCCTTGAAGGATCTCCCTTCTGATCCTGAAAGACTGTTAGAGGAAGAGGATCTAGATGTAAAGACCTCTGAAGACCAGCAGACAGCTTGTGGCACTCTCTACAATCAGACTCTCAGCATCAAGAAACTGAGGTGATAAGGGATTTACAGGTCTTACAAACCAGATTGTTTGTTCTCTCATTCTGTGTGTGCTTGTCAGTTATAGTAATCATTTATCAAGTTCTTACTGACTGCCAGGTGCTGTGCTAAGTGCTTTACATGAAAGTAGGGCTGCTCCAGATAAAGTGTCAGTGGAATTTAGTGATTTGGACGTGAGGGTTAAAGTAAATTTTGATGGTGAATAAACTAAGCAGTCCAAGAGGAGTATAGTACCACTGAGGAAAGTTGGCAAAGTATACATGATTGACAAAAAGGAGGCATTTAGTTTTTCTGTAATACTGAGTTTAAAATAGTGATAAGATAAATTATGTTAATTTTATTTATTTATTTATTTATTGAGATGGAATCTCACTCTGTTGCCCAGGCTGGAGTGCAGTGGTGCGATCTTAGCTCACTGCAACCTCTGCCTCCCAGGTTCAAGCAATTCTCCTGCCTCAGGCTACCAAGTAGCTGGGACTATAGGCGCGCACCACTATGCTTGGCTTATTTTATATTTTTAGTAGAGACAGGGTTTCACCATGTTGGCCAGGCTGGTTTCAAACTTCTGACCTCGGGTGATCCACCTGCCTCGGCCTCTCAAAGTGCTGGGATTACAGGAGTGAGCCACTGTGCCCAGCCAGCTTATGTGAATTTTAAGTAGACAACTAGGGATGTGTTTTTTTAAAAAGTATCTTTTGATAGAGAGGTGGTAATGAATTATGGAATGGATGAGGGAATGGCTTACAGCCAGGCTCTGAGCCTTATTTAAAGTCAGCTAATTTAAACTCATTCCACTTTTAGGAATAGTTTTTTTAATTTGCCGATTTTTGCTTTTAAAGTGACATTTTGAAAGGCCAGGTGTGGTGGCTCACATTTATAATCCCGGCACTTTGGGAGGGTGAGCAGGGTGGATCGCTTGAGACCAGGAATTGGAGACCAGCCTGGTAAACATGGTGAAACCCCATCTCTACTCAAAAAAAAAATTTTTTTTGAAACTTTTCCCTATCAGCTTTTAAGCACATTTCTAGCATGTATTCACATTGCATGATTTGGGTTTCTCTTTTCTTTGCCTAATCTTTTCTTTTTTTTTTCTTTTCTTTTTTTCATTTTTTCTTTTTTTCATTTTTCTGGCTCATAGTAGAAAAGGTAGATGGTATCCAACCTTTTCTTACTGAAGCAAAAAAGTCCAGAGGAGGGATAAAGAGGAAGAAAGTTAGTGTCAGTGTTTCTCAATATAGAGTAGGTATTTACTATAGGTAAATAAAGTATAAATCCAGAAATGTATGCTGGACATGGCTTGTTCATCAGGTTTAGAGGAGGTTACCTAGATTCTGATTTGGAAAAGCAATGGACTTGAAAAATGAGACTATTGCTGAATGCAGTGGCTCTTGCTTGTAATCCCAGCACTTTGGGAGGCTGAGGTTGCATGGTAGCACGCACCCAGCTACCATTTCCTGGGCTCAAGTGATTCTCTCAGCTCAGCCTCTCAAGTAGTCCCAGCTATTAGCTTTTTTGTTTTACAACCTTTCAGCTACTCAGGAGGCTGAGGTAGGGGAGGATCACTTGAGCCCAGGAAATCAAGGCCACAGTGAGCCATGATCGTACCACTGCACTCCAGCCTGGGTGACAAAGCGAGATCCTGTCTCAAAGATAAAATGAAAAGTTTAAAAACATGAGACTATCAAATAAATTTATAACAAATTATAAATTATTTTAACCTAAATTTTATTAAGTTGTATTTTAAAATAAAAGTATTAAATTATAAAATGTATACATTAAGGCCAGGTGTGGTGGCTCACTCCTATAATCTCAGCACTTTGGGAGGCTGAGACTGGCAGATCACCTGAGGTCAGGAATTCAAGACCAGCCTGGTTAACATGGTGAAACCCTGTCTCTTCTAAAAATAGAAAAATTAGCCACACATGGGGGCAGTGGGCGCCTGTAATCCCAGCTACTCGGGAGGCTGAGGCAAGAGAATCGCTTGAACCCGGGAGATGGAGGTTGCAGTGACCCAAGATCACACCATTGCACTCCAGGCTGGGCAACAAGAGCAAAACTCCATCTCAAAAAAAAAAAAAATTTATACATTAAGAATTTATGAAATTATAACAAAGTTGATATATATTGTTCCTATAAGAATTGACTTATTTGTGATTCTTCTAGCCCAATTATTGAAGATAGCCGTGAAGCCACACACTCCTCTGGCTTCTCTGGATCTTCTGCCTCGGTTGCAAGCACCTCCTCCATTAAATGTCTTCAAATTCCTGAGAAACTAGAACTTACTAATGAGACTTCAGGTAGGATCATACATACCACTGTATCCACACCTAGTGAACACTAGTTTATCTCAGCAAACTTAACTGTATGTTTTTCTTAACCTTCTCTTTTTGAGACAAGATCTCACTCTGTTATCCAGAATGGAGTGCAGTGGCACACTCACAGCTAACTGCAGCCTCAAACTCACTGGGATCAAATGATCCTCCTACCTCAGCTCTTGAGTAGCTGGGACCACAAATGTGCCACCACCATGCATAGCAAATTTTTGTATTTTTTGTAGAGGCGGGATTTTGCTATGTTGCCCAGGCTGATCTCAAAGTCCTGGTCTCAAAATATCTTCCCACCTCTGCCTCTCAGAGTGCTGAGATTATAGGTGGGACTGTGCCCAGCCTGTATGTTTTTCTTTCCCAGAGAAGTTGCCATAAATTGTGAAATTTCTAGAATAGATTTTGCAAACTGAACAGTTTCATAAAGACCTGAGACAGATGAGTGTAATTAAATTAACAGTGCTGACTGTGTAATCTTGATTTTTTTTCCTCTACCCTGTTATAATACCCAGTTTAAGCGTTAGGTTTTTTTGGTGCTATGTTTTCACCTTTCCCTCCCACTGGCAGAAAACCCTACACAGTCACCCTGGTGTTCACAGTATCGTAGACAACTGCTGAAGTCCCTACCAGAGTTAAGTGAGTCTGCAGAGCTTTTTATAGAAGACAGACCGATGCCTAAGTTGGAAATTGAGAAGGAAATTGAATTAGGTAAGCACCATTGAATGCACGTCCTCTGGTGTATGACAGTATACAAATAAGTGATTATTTGTACTTAAGCTTGATGCTAGAGCACTGTAAATATCCCTAGATTGTATTTTTTTAAAAAGCAGTGTAGAGGGTAACACATTGATAACTTCATGTCCTAATAAATAGGAATTCTGTCTTCCCCTCTTACAATTGTTTTTTTGTTGTTGTTGTTTTGTTTTGTTTTGTTTTGTTTGAGACAGTCTTGCTGTTGTTGCCCAGGCTGGAGTGCAATAGCACAATCTCGGCTCACTGCAACCTCTGCCTCCTGAGGTCAAGCGATACTCCTGCCTCAGCCTCTGGGGTAGCTGGAATTACAGATATCCACCACCATGCCCGGCTAATTTTGTATTTTTTTTAGTAGATATGGGGTTTCTCCATGTTGGTCACGTTGGTCTTAAACTCCCAACCTCAGGTGATCCACCCGCCCTGGACTCCCAAAGTGCTGAGATTACAGGTGTGAGCCACCGTGCCTGGCCGCAATTGTTAACAAATAATTTTTTAAAGTATTCTAGATGCTACAAACTAGCAAATATACCAGTGCCTGTATCCTTTCAGCCAGGAGGTAAAGGCTGGAGGGCCGTATATGTTCACAGTGATTTTTTAAATAGAATTAAACCTTCTCAACAGGTAATGAGGATTATTGCATTAAACGAGAATACCTAATATGTGAGGATTACAAGTTATTCTGCGTGGCACCAAGAAACTCTACAGAGTTAACCATAATAAAGGTGGGACTGATTCTTTGTGATTCCAGTTACTTTGTAAATAACAGGGATTGAAGGAATAACTGTCCTCATGGTACCATCAGATCTTTCTAATAATCTCTCTCAATATGTCCCAAATATATTAAGTATTCTTTCAGTTTCATTTTTTGGAGGAAATCTCTGCTGATACTTTCTTGCCTGCTCTAATCTGGACAAGTTATACATTAGCTTTTACACACACACCACACACAATCACCTTGGAATTTCCACTTTATTCACATTACCTTTTTCTTATATTGGACACCCAGTTTCTTTTTCTTTCTTTTTTCTCTTCTCTCCTCCCCTCCTCCCCCTCCCTCCTCCTCTCTTCCCCCTCCCTCTTCCCCTCCCCTCTCCCCCCTCCCCCCTCTGCTCCCCTTCCCTTCCTCTTCTTTTCTTTTTCTTCTCCCCTCCCCTTCCTCTTCTTTTCTTTTTCTTCTCCCCTCCCCTCCCCTCCCCTTCCTCTTCTTTTTCTTTTTCTTTTTCTTCTCTTCTCCCCTCCCCTCCCCTCCTCTTCCCTCCTCTTCCCTCCCCTCCTCTTCCCTCCCCTTCCCTTCCCTCCCCTCTCCTCTCCTTTTTTGACAGGGTCTTACTCTGTCATCCAGGCTGGAGTACAGTGCCATGATCACGGCTCACTGCAGCCTCAACCTCCCAGTCTCAAGCAATCCTCCCACCTCAGCCTCTGGAATAGCTGGGACCATAGGTACATGCCACCACTCCCAGATAATTATTTTTTGTAAAGACTGGGGCCTCTTTGTGTTGCCTAGGCTGATCTTGAATTCATGGCTTAAGTGATCCTCCCACCTTGGCCTTTGAAAAAACTGGGTTACAGGCATCTGTCAAAATGCCTGTAACCAAGTGGCATCTAACTTTGCTTTTGATTATTTTATTTTTTTTTATTATTATTTTTTTGCCGTTCTGGGTCTCAAAGTTTTCTGTGAAGTTATTTTTCCCACTTTCTGGATCCTTATAGGATCTTATTCTTGTCCCCACTGTTCTGAAATGTCACAATTACATGCCTTGGCATAAGTTTGTTGTCACTTAAGTTCTAGGCACTCAGTGGCCATTTCAATCTGTTAATTCCCTCAGTTCTGAGAAATTTTCTTCAATGGAAAAATTTTTTTTACCCTCAATTTTCTCTGTTCTCTTATTTTCTAATTCCTTTTATTAGAAGTGCATATGGCACCTCTTGGACAGAACCTTTAAAAAATGTAACTTTTTTTCTCCTATATTCTCTTTGTCTTTTTACTTTACTTTCTGAGTATTTTATCAACTTAATATTTTTGGTCTTTTGACTAGGTTTTTATTTATTTTGTCTATATTTAATTTTCAGGAGCTTTTTTTAAATTAGAATTTTCTCTCTAGCATTCTATTCTTCATTTCAAAGATAGAATATTCCCTATCTTTCTGAATTAATGATTCAAAATTTTTTCCTCCCTTCATGATCTGTTTGTTCCTGTTTCTTTTTGTCTGTTTTGATCTCTTTCATACTACAGGCTTTCTTCAAGTCTTTGGCTCTGTATTCATATTTAAGTATGGGACACTAAAAGCTAATTGAAAGTTCTTTGTATATGGACAGATCTCGACAGCTGTGGACTTCAACGTAGGATGATCTAGGTTGGCCATTTTATTGGAAAATCCTCCAATCTTCAGATCTTTTCTCTTGAGCTGATCAGAGAAGTCTTCTCCCTCAGAGGAGACTTCTAATTTTCTGCCTGGAGCACATAAGCCTGGCTGCTAGCTTTCTGAAAACTGAGGAAATTGGTCTGAAGAACGGAAGGGCAGGCAGGTGCATCTTAACATCTGATATATACACTTTTTCCTGTTTTTTCTGTTATTTCTACCCTCACTGGTGCCTAGTGCCCTCTAGTCCAGAGCCCTTCTGTTTTATACTCACTAGGAAATAAACTTCTGGTCTTTGAGAATAGGGGAGAGGTGGTTGCTGGGCTAGCCTATGGGAGCAGAAGAGGGAAGCTGGAGTCTACCTTCATGTTAAATGGGATTCAGTCACTCCTGTTTTAGCTCTACCCTCAGCCTCACTTCCATGGGTAATTGGTGCTTCCAGTTATATAACATAGGGAAATAGTCTGGTAGTATAAATACAGCTCAGCTTTCTCCACTGCCAAAATCAGTTTTTATTGTAATTGGATTGTTTCCTCTTACTGTCTTTCCAGCTGATTCTCTTTCCAGAATTTGTTGCTGTTGCGTCCTTTACAGATTTATTCCTCTAAAAAACATCTCTTTATTATTATTTATCTATCAGAAGGACTGAAGGGAATGTGTTTCAACCTGCCAGCCATAACTATAGACTTCAATGGAACTTTTTTTTTTAAATATAATGTTTTACAGGTATCGTTTCAACCTGTCCCATGGGACTTTTATATCAACCACAAGTTAAAGGAACGTTTAAATGAGGCTTGTGATCATTTGTGCAGCTGTTATCAATATCAAGATGGCTGTATTATTTGGCACCAGTATATTAACTGCTTCACCCTTCAGGTTTGCAATACTAAAAACATAATTTAAAGTTCTCAAGTAAAGAGATTTGTGCTCCATTTAGCAAAGGAATTTAGTACAAAATTCCTGTCAGTCTTCTAAAAAAAGAGCAATTCAATTATAAGTTAAAAGCATTGATCCTTTTCTCAAATTGTTTTGACCTAAGATCTCTTTGATATTTTAACTTTTTTTTGTCAATTTTCAAGCATAAACAAAAGTAAAAAGAATTGTACAATGAATTCCCATGAACTAGTCGTCTATGATAATCTTTAGTTCATGGCCACTCTTGTTTAACTATACTACCCTCACTGGGTTATTTTTAAAACCTAGACACAATATGTCATTTTATTCTTTGGTTTGTTCTTAAGGTTTGCTACAGATTTTGATGATAATATGAATTCTCTTAAAATGGTTGGAATGAGGGTATTTTAAAACATTTATCAAGTGCCTATTTTGGGCCAGGCTCACTCTTGATGCCATTCATCACGATGTCATTAAATCCTTACAAGGAATCTTATGGGAGATCAAAGTATGTTAAAACTGGGAGTTAGACTCAGTCTAACTCCTAAACAGAGGAGCCTAAATTCCACTAGAGAACAAGGAAGACTACAATTCGTCAGTTACCAAAGTATTGAGTATAACTACAATCTGCCAAACTTAAGAAATAGTTTTCTATCCTTCTGTTTCCAGGAACTTCTCCAACACAGTGAATATATTACCCATGAGATCACAGTGTTGATTATTTATAACCTTTTGACAATAGTGGAGAAACTGCACAAAGCAGAAATAGTCCATGGTGACTTGAGTCCAAGGAGTTTGATTCTCAGAAACAGGTTAGTCCTTTTCATTCTTATAATTCTATCAGCTTTCTCTTAAAACATGGATAGTTTACACTTTTTTTTTCTTTTTTGAGGCAGGGTCTCACTCTATCACCTAGGTTGGAGTAGGATGGCATGATCTCCGCTCAATACAACCTCTGCCTTCCAGGTTCAAGTAGTTTTCCTGTATCAACCTCACTTGAAGCTGGAACCACAGGTGTGCACCACCACACCTGGCTAATTTTTTGTGTGTTTTTCTGTAGAGATGAGGTTTCTCCATGTTGCCTAGGCTGGTCTCAAACTCCTTGCCTCAAGTAATCTGCCCACCTCAGCCTCCCAAAGTGCTGGGATTATAGGTGTGAACCACCGTGCCTGGCCAAGTTGCCTGTTTTTAAAGCCTTTTGATAAATGCCATATCAAGGAACACAGAGCAGGAAATAAGAAATGAAGCCTAAATACTAAGAATTGAGAAAATATAGATAACATTCAGGCATTAACTAGGCAAATACAGTCCAACATATTTGCTTTGTGAAAAGGACTAGAGGACCACTACATTCTTTTAGTGGTCATTGATGTTGTAGTACTTGAGTAAAAGCAGCCTGGTTTAAAGATGCTTCGTCAGCTGGGCAAGGTGCGTCATGCCTGTAATCCTAGCACTTTGGGAGGCTGAGGTGGGCAGATCACCTGAGGTCAGGAGTTTGAGACCAGCTTGGCCAACATGGCAAAACTCTTTCCCTACTAAAAGTACAAAAATTAGCTGGGTGTGGTGGCGGGCATCTGTGATCCCAACTATTTGGGAGGCTGAGGCAGTAGAATTGCTTGAACCTGGAAGGCGGAGGTTGCAATGAGCTGAGATCGCCCCACTGCATTCCAGCCTGGGAAACAAGCGTAAGATTCCATCTCAAAAAAAAAAAAAAAAAAAAAAGATGCTTTGTCTGCCCCACCCTATGTCTTGGATGAGGTGTTAAGTTTGTTTCTGAGGCCACTGATACACACTAATAGCTGGACGCTGGACTCATTCTTTACATTTCTTCTGAATACTTATTCTGTAAGAAGAGATTGAATTAGACTCTAAATTACAGCTGGCATGGAAATTAAAAGAACCCTCAGTGTATTCCTGTGATTGTAACCAAAAGAACTAGAGAATCCTACCTTCTCTCTGAGATAGCAGTCAAAGGCTTTCCCCGACATAATGTAGCAGCATTTCTCATCCAGGGCCCCAAAAGTATTTTGGATGAAACAATTCTTTGTGCAGGTATGTTCTAAGCAATGCAGAATGTTTTATATTCCTTTTCCCCTAGTCACCCAATTAAGTGCCAGTAACAATCCCCTAAGCTGTTGTAACAACCAAAAATTCCCCCAAATTTCCAAATATGAGAACCCCTGGTATATTTTCACTCTACTTCACAACATTAAAATGACAGTGCTGATATTCCCAGGGCTGTGGAAATTGTAAGCAGAGGTATTTTCTAAGCCTTTTAGAATTGGGAATTTGTGGTCTATGGAATACGATAGCCCTTCTCTCAGCCACCAGACGCTCCACGAAAGTACATAGTTTCAAAGAGACGTTGCTTTTTCCTTTTTCACTATTTATCAAATTTGATCAGAAATTTCACATAGATTCATAAGGAATTAAAAGCCAGAAAGGGACCAGGCATATGGTGGCTCACACCTGTAATCCCAGCACTTTGGGAGGCTGAAACAGGTGAATCACCTGAGGTCATGAGTTTGAGACCAGCCTGACCAACATCGAGAAACCCTATCTCTACTAAAAATTCAAAATTAGCTGGGCATGGTGGCGCATGCCTGTAATCCCAGGATTCTGGAAGCTGAGGCAGGAGAATTGCTTGAACCCAGGAGGAGGAGGTTGTGGTGAGCTGAAATTGCGCCATTGTATTCCAGCCTGGGCAACAAGAGCGAATTCCGTTTAAAAAAAAAAAAAAGCCAGAAAGGGCTGGACATAGTGGCTCACATCTGCAATTCCAGTACTTTGAGAGGCAAAGGCAGGAAGATCTCTTGAGGGAGTTCAAGACAAGCCTAGTCAACATAGCAAGACTTTGTCTCTACAAAAATAAAATTAAAGCCAGAAAGAACCTTTTGAAATTGCTTAGTTTAGTTGCTTACCTTAGTTTCTATCTATTTTTTGAGGAAAATGAGATCCAAAAAATGGAATGTCCTACCCAAAGTAACGGTGAGTTAGTAGCTGATTAGAGGGCTAGGAGACCTTCATGCGTGCTTCTTCTGATTATGAAACATTTTTTCGTGTCTCCCAAGTTATATAAATATTTTACAATTACACCGGGCACAGTGACTCACATCTGTAATCCCAGCACTTTGGGAGACCAAGGAAGATCACTTGAGCCTAGGAGTTCAAGACCAGCCTGGGCAATATAGTGAGAACTCATCTCTACAAAGAATTAAGAAATTAGCCAAGCGTGGTGGTGCATGCCTGTAGGCATGCACCCAGCTACTCAGGAGGCTAAGGTGGAAGGATCACTTGAACCCAGGAGGCAGAACCCAGTGAGCCAAGATCATGCCACTGTACTCCACCCTCAGTGACAGAGTGTGACCTTGTCTAAGAAACAAAACACAGCCGGGCGCAGAGGCTCATGCCTATAATCCCGGCACTTTGGGAGGCCAAGGTGGGCGGATCACGAAGTCAGGAGTTCAAGACCAGCCTGGCCAACATGGTGAAACCCCCCGTCTCTACTAAAAAATACAAAAATTAGCTGAGCATGGTGGCTCATGCCTGTAATCCCAGCTACTTGGGAGGCTGAGGTAGGAGAATTGCTTGAATTGGGACCCGGGAGGTGGAGGTTGCAGTGAGCCGAGATCATGCCACTGCACTCCAGCCTGGGCTACAGAGCGGGACTCCATCTCAAAAAACAAAAACAACAACAACAACGAAAAATAAAACAAAACCCACACATATATTATAATATATATATATTTAAATTATAGTATAGTTTTATCGTGGCCAAAAACGGTTGGATCTTGTGCTAAAGAAAAAGGGGAGAAATTGTCAATTTTAAAGTAAACTACATAGATCATTCTGTGCTGTGGAGTTATGTAATTGGAGTAGTTATTATTTAGGAATATAGAAACTGCACCAATGTCAGTCAGGAGTTTGAGGGAACTAATTGAGAAAAACAGAAACAAAAGTAACACAAGAAAACCCACTCTTTTCATTTATAAACAGTTCCTATGGAGAATAGCTTTATTACATAGGATAGATAAACCCAAGGAAAACAGAATTGATCAATAATTAATTAGTATTATGAAGTTTTTTTTAGTAAATAAGAATTGGAATTAAAAGTAAAAGATAAAATATGGTGTTTTACAAGAAATTTTACAATATAGATTGGACTTTGTAACACAGACTTGTATTGTTTTCCATTAAACTCTAGAAGGAAGAATCTGAACAAAACTTGGAAAGCTTATCTAGTAAACAAGGAAGGCTATGACTTATTATAACAGTTTAATATCCTCCATTATACTTCCTGTCAGTGTATAAATCATTGCAATTGTATGTGTTAATGTGTACTGTACAGGGAAAAAGCATGTGCTCTGCTTCCATACTTACTTTATATTATATGGAAGCTTGATAAATGTTTAATGTTGGCCATGCACCGTGATTGAAATATAATGTGTCACCAAACTGGTGACATTCTTTCCCTATTGAGTGGACACTGCCTATGCTGTCTTACCGGTGCATTTTCAAAATTAACCACCGGAGGGAGCTATTGGCATAGCTAATATGCACCTGCGGTACCTTTTTTTTTAAAAAAAAAAAAAAAAAAAAAAGACCAGCTATGCAGCTTCTTTCATGGCCTGTTTTTATTATCTCCTTCTCTTAAATCTGGGCTCAGAATCCACGATCCCTATGATTGTAACAAGAACAATCAAGCTTTGAAGATAGTGGACTTTTCCTACAGTGTTGACCTTAGGGTGCAACTAGATATTTTCACCCTCAGCGGCTTTCGGACTGTACAGATCCTGGAAGGACAAAAGATCCTGGCTAACTGTTCTTCTCCCTACCAGGTAAGTGTAAAACAAGCCTGAGCAAATATGGAGAGGGTTTCTTAATCTCTTTATTACCTAAACAAGCTATAAAAGCTAGTGTTTACTGATACTGACTCTCCTAGAATAGATGACCTAGTTTTCAAATATCACCAAGTCAAGCAAAATGTAACATTTTTGTGTTATAGCACTGAAGAATATACACATACACGTGCAAACACATACTCAGTAACCTAAGTGCCAGGGCCATTTCTACTGCTCACCACCCTTGTGATCTTTTATAAGTCATTTTCTATGATCTTCTCTGCAAAATAGGGATAACAGTCTCTGCTATGTGTTTGCCAGAATTGTTGTGAGGAGTAAATGAAGTAATGTGTATAAAGAGGACATTAGCGCAAATGTAAAGTCTTTTGTGTGGTGGCATTATATGCAGAAATTCCTTCTAATTCAGCTTGAGACACAAGACATTTGCTGATTGAGTAGTAGTATGAACCTGAACTAATTGTGTGGATCCCATTTAGATCACAGCTGGAGTTCTTGCAAACTCAGTAGGTCTACAAATTTGAATGTGATAGTCCAAATATTTCATTTTTTGTTATTAAGGATAATTCCTAGAGTTGATTCTATTGATCACTTCTTTGGAGAGCTTCTCCCTTACTGTAAGGGTAAGGAACAGTCTACTGAAATTATGTCATAAAATATACTTAATTAAGCACTGTAATACCTTCCAACTTCCTACCGAAATAAGCTGTTATGGTAGAGACAGAGAATTATTTTAGCTGATGGTGCTTTTTGTGATTTCAGGTAGACCTGTTTGGTATAGCAGATTTAGCACATTTACTATTGTTCAAAGAACACCTACAGGTCTTCTGCGATGGGTCCTTCTGGAAACTTAGCCAAAATATTTCTGAGTAAGTATTGGTGAATTTCAGGGTCTCTGCCTGTCCCAATAGTTTTCTTTCTCTTGGGTGCAATCTCTGCTTTGGCAGCCTTAATTTTTTAATCCAAATGCCATGATTTTAGTAGTTTCAGCAAGCTTTCCTTAGAATATCAGCAGAGCATCTAGTGCAGGATAAAGGAACTGCTTGTTAAAAATAAGACTCAAAACTATACAGACTTCAAGACATCATTCTGAATCTAGCTATATCTTACAGACTACAGCTATAGTATGGAAACTTCTCTATTTAGATATGTGAACAGAAACATTTCATGAGAATAATTTTCTAACCAATTGGTATTAGCCTTAAATTCCTTTTTAATAGTGATTATTACCAGAAGTTAATAAGCATCTTTTGAAAAGACTCATATTTCCAAACTATATGCTAATTTTAGGCTATTATTTATTTAATAAGTTGGTAGAACCAAACCAGAGAACTGAATCTCTTGGTGAAGAAGTAAATGATCTCTTAATAAGAGCTGCTTGATCTCAGAACCTTACTACTTCCTCAAGCCTGCTCCAAACTTATTAAGTCAGCTGGGTATGGTGGCTCACACCTGTAACCCCAGCACTTTGGGAGGCTGAGGTCGGCAGATCACCTGAGGTCAGGAGTTTGAGACCAGCCTGGCCAACATGGTGAAACCCCATCTATACTAAAAATACAAGAAAATTAGCTGGACGCACACCTGTAATCCTAGCTGCTTGGGAAGCTGAGGCATGAGAATCACTTGAACCCAGGAGGCAGAGGTTGCTGTGAGCTGAGATTGCATCACTGCACTCCAGCCTGGGTGACAGAGTGAGACTCCATTTCAAAACACACACACACACACACACACACACACACACACACACACACACACAACTTGGTATCTATGTTCCACTTTAGCTTATCTTAGCAAATAACTTCCCAGCATAAGTTTGCCAGTCTGTCACTTACTTTTATATTCTTCAGTTTAAAAAAAAAATCATTGTTGAAAATTTAATACCTCTTCTCCTTTTTCCTCTTTGAATAATTGAATTGTATTTTCCTCTTTATTTAATTCAGAACTTGGCCAGTGTTGTCTCTTACATGTACTTTTAAAATAGGCTTGAAATACAGTGTAAGACATATAGGACAGATACAGGCATGTCCACTTGGCTATCATCCAGACACGTCTGACTAACACAAGCACAAACAAGTGGGGTCACTTAGGGTTTCCTAACAGTCCTGCCTTATATAATACGAGAAGTTTCTCTGATCAAAAGAAAATAATAATAAGCAAAGGTACACACATATTAAGCAGTAGTTGCTGTAGTTGAGCTTAGGATTCTCAGAGAATTGTAAAGATGATCAGCTACTGGGGTAGGAGGAAGGTAGTCTTTTTAATGACCTAGGGTCTATGAAAGTTAGAAGAAATAAAATTTCTTTTTCTCTATTTGTAGAAGAAAAGTGCTATGTCTTAGTACACAGAGGAAATTTATAGATTCGGATGAGAGAACTTCTTTCCCTTTATGTGCATTGTATCTTGGTGGTTCCCACTATAGTAGCCCTTTTTTGTAGTTCTTCCCTGGGCTTTCAAAGGACTATCTGAATGATCTCTAACCCTAGAGTTCTAGGGATTACCTTAAACCATTTTGGTGCATAAATGTACCACTGAGTTAAAGACGAAAGGAATTATAATTTTCATATGCCTAATCTTGATGGAAATGGTTTTATATATTTTTAGGCTAAAAGATGGTGAATTGTGGAATAAATTCTTTGTGCGGATTCTGAATGTCAATGATGAGGCCACAGTGTCTGTTCTGAGGGAGCTTGCAGCAGAAATGAATGGGGTTTTTGACACCACGTTCCAAAGTCACCTGAACAAAGCCTTATGGAAGGTAGGGAAGTTAACTAGTCCTGGGGCTTTGCTCTCTCAGTGAGTTAGGCAGTCACCTCTCAAATTCCTGCCTAAGAGCAATGGTTGCATTGTGAAACACTGAAACTGTATATGCTGTAATTTAATTTGGGACACGTTTAGATGCACTACCAATGCTTTTCTACTTTTCGGTAGAGGTGTATTTCGAAGTAACTGACATTTTTTACATAGCAATATACTTACTCATGGCTTTGTCTAACTTTTAAAAAGAACTATTTTATTCTACACGAGCTCATTACAAATGGTTACCTTGTTGTTTAACCCATTTGTCTACTTTTCCCTGTACTTTTCTCATTTGTAATTTGTAAAATGTTCTCTTATGATCACGATGTATTTTGTAAATAATAAAATTGTATCTGTCAAATTTGTGCTTCTAACATGTCACGTACTTTTTGCAAACTAAAATAATAAATGGCTTAAGTTTGCAGAGAGGAGCTATTTTGCCATGGAAATTAATATATCGTAGACTTAGAACTGTTATGATAGGATAATGAGACAGAGTAGCCAACTATTTCTTAAGGTGTATCTGACCTTCCAATAAGTGGTCTAGACTAAATAGAAGGTAAGATGATATGCATAAGACCAAATTTCCTTAAACTTCAAGTGGCATGATTATATATGTGGCTTATGTTTTAATGTTTTCACTTTTTTTGGAGACAGGGTCTCCTCTGTTGCCCAGGCTATCTAGCCTTGACTTCCTAGGCTCTGGCAATTCTCCCACCTCAGCCTCCCAAGTACATCTGGAAGCACAGGCACATGCTACCACACCCAGCTAATTTTTTGTATTTTTGTAAAGATGGGGTTTCACCACTTTTCCCAGGTTGGTCTTGAACTCCTGGGCTCAAGTTATCTGCCCACCTCAGCCTCCCAAAGTGCTGGGATTACAGGCGTGAGCCACCATGCCCAGCCCTAATGCTTTCACTTTTATCCACCAAGCTCCTTGGTCTATTTATATAATCTAGTGGCACTGCTACTGGATCTCTTGATTAGGAATGTGACTGTTAGAAAGTAAAAGCAAACGTGTTGAACAGGGTTTAGCAACCTTTCAGAAATGGAATAATCACCATTCTATTACATGCAGAATGACTTGGAGGGGGCAAGGGTCAGTTAAGGAATAAAAGGAAATTTTGTTTGAAAGATTTGAGGAAGCAGGAGGTCAGAATAAAAAGATAACTTTGAAGCATGAAATAATTTGGGAGAGAATAGGCCTAGATAAAGTTGAACTCCCAAAGAGAAGCATGAATTACACCTGGCCTCAAGGATAGGGAAGAAAATTGGTAGAAAAAGGTAATGAAAATTATACAATTATTAGTGAGGCACCATGACTAACGTCTGTAATCTTATCACTTTGGGAGGCCAAGGAGGGAGAGTCATGTGAGGCCAGGAGTTTGAGAGCTGCCTGGGCGACAAAGTGAGCTCCATCTCTACAAAATATAAAAATAAATACAAATTAGTTGGGTGCAGTGCCACATGCCTGTAGTCCTAGCTACTTGGGAATCTGAGGCAAAAGGATTGCTTGAGCCTGGGAGTTCAAGGTTTAGTGAGCTATGATTCACCATTGCACTCCAGCCTGGGCGACAGAGCAAGACCCTGCCTCTCAAAAAAAGAAAGAAAATTATCTAATTATTTCATATCCTAAATATCAAAATTATCTAATGTTCCTCCATGCTAGTGCCTTATTTTTTTTTTACTCTAGTAAAAAGTCACTGTTCCTGCTCTAAGATTGCTGGAAAGCAGAAAATCCTATGTATGTCTTAACTAAAAATATTTAAGCATATATAGTTGAAGCAATGCAGCATGACTTGGATCTGAAAGATAATCAACTTAGAAATATTTGCTCTTAACCAAAATACAGCTCTCCAAACATTCTCACATTTGCTTCTCGTACTGATGATGTAAAATGATATATCTGTATCTTTTATATAAGCCCCTCTTCTCTCTGCTCTCCTCATGTCTCAGTTCACTGTGTTGACACATGAAGTTATTTCTCTGAGACTGGACAGTAAATTTAGATTCCTTCTTATTATAGGCTTAGCTACTATCTAGTGAATTCTTTAGCAAGCTTGACAGCAGGCTGCTGTGTAAATAAAGCTTTGTTTCTGAAAGTAGGCTGTGAGGAAAGGCAGGGGAATCTGAGGAAGCTGCTTTGTTAGAGAACTTGCATCTGTTTTACCACCCCTCCTTCCATTCCAGTCTCCTCCAACCCCAGCCCTTCTTTGTAGAGAGGAGAAAATGGTACCTGACCAATTAGGACATAATGTCTTAGGTATTCTGTTTGCCTAAGCATAAAACCACAAAGTGAAATCCTTTCCATTTCCCTTATATTTTATGCTTGTTTGTCTTGGGAGAAGGAAGCCTTTCCTTTTTGGCAGAAGTTTCAAATGGATTTTATTTCTTGTCTCACTAAGGCAGTAATAGTGTAGTGATGGACCTGGTGGGGTAGTGGGGGACAGCTGAAAAGACAGGAGTTTTACTTTTGTTTGAAAACAGACCACATAACATATAGCATCTCACCATTCACAGTGTTGTTACGTCCGCCAATCTTACTCCACTGTTAGAGCCTTCATCCTCCTGTGGCAGTAGTGTAAGAAAACTTCCACCAAGTCAGAATGCTCTTACTGAAGCCAAACCTGAATCTGGAAATAAAATGATTTTCCTGGAGCAGAAGGACTTCAGACTGTTGGTTGAGCTATTATCTCAAGGTAGATAAGAAAGCCTTTCAGATTAGCACAAGGTTCTTTGAAATAAGTCATTGGTGGCTTTAAGCAAGGACAGCAAAGAAGTGCTTTTCTGTTGCATCTGAAAATGAGGAATTCTTCCAGCTGCACCAGTTCTTTCTAATGTGCCAAAATTTGCTTCTAATTTGTCTCCTAAAATTAAGGTTTTCCTAGTGAGGAGAATGCATTAAAAAAAATTTTTTTTTAATATGGTAAACTTCTACCTTAATGGGATCCTTGGTTCTACCAAAGATGTAAGAAGCAATGAATATTTAATAGGTCAAAGGTGGCATTTTAAGTCAGTATGTGAAAAGATTATTCAATAACTGATATTAAAACAGTGGATTAGAGGCCGGGTGCAGTGGCTCTCGCCTGTAATCCTAGCACTTTGAGAGGCTGAGGCAGGCGGATCATGAGGTCAAGAGATGGGGACCATCTTGGCCAATATGATGAAACTCTGTCTCTACTAAAAATACAAAAATTAGCTGGGTGTGGTGGCGTGCGCTTGTAGTCCCTGCTACTTGGGAGGCTGAGGCAGGAGAATCACTTGAACCCGGGAGGCAGACATTGCAGTGAGCTGAGATTGCACTACTGCACTCCAGACTGGGCGACAGAGTGAGACTCCATCTTTAAAAAAAAAAAAAAAAAGATGGATTAGGCCAGGTGCGGTGGCTCATGCCTGTAATCACAGCACTTTGGGAGGCTGAGGTGGGTGGATCACCTGAGGTCGGGAGTTTGTGACCAGCCAGGGCAACATCGTGAAACCCCCTCTCTACGAAAAATACAAAATTAATTGGTTGTGGTGGCTCATGCCTGTAATCCCTGCTACTTGGGAGACTGAAGCAGGAGAATCACTTGAACCCAGGATGTGGAGGTTGCACTTAACCAAGATCATACCATTGTACTCCAGCCTAGGCAACAAGAGTGAAACTCTGTCTCAAAAACAAAAAATGAAAACAAAAGAAAACAACTCACAATGGATTAAAGCTTGAACTCTATCTCCAGTGCCACCACTGGTTCATATAGCACCTTTGTACAAATTAGAAAAGACCCCTTCCTCTAGGATTCAGTACCTCCCAATGCACCGTAGCCTGACTGAATTTCAGTCCCCACTTACCCCCTCAGCCTGGTACCCTTGTGCAGCAAATAAATTGTGCAGTCTTACGCATTGATCTTGCCTGTTTCACTGCTTATCCCCAAACTGATTTTGGAGAAATCAGAAATTTTAATCAAAATACAATGTAATTGATGGTTTTGTAATCTTTTGCCTGTGTGACATAAAAGCAAGATATAAATAAGAAGATTGCTATTACTATAGCAGTTAAAAAATATAGCATGGCCACCTGTCCTTCCCTGCAAAAAAATTAAAACATCATAAAGTTAAAATTTACTGGCAACAAATATTTACCTCTTTTTTTTCCTTGAGTCAGATCTTGCTCTATCGCCTGGGCTGCAGTGTCGTGGTGAGATCGGTCTCTTGGTTTCAGGCCTCCCAAGTAGCTGGGACTGTTGGTACATACCACCACACACACCTGTCTAATTTTTAAAATTTTTAGTAGAGACAAAGTGTCTCACTGTGTTGCCCAGGCTTGCATTCACTTTCATCTGGTCTCATGACTCATCTCTGTTCCTATCCACCTTCAGACAAATGAGAACCCTCCAAAGACTTTACTATGGCCTATAAGACCCCACCCTATCCGACCCCACTTTCTCTGACCTCTTCTTCCCTGACTCCCTTCTTCATCACCCACACTGCTGTACTCTGTCTGCCTCCTTGAAGCCTTTTGGCTTTAAAGGCCAGATGTTTTTTGGCAGAAAAAACATTTCTGCCTGAAATGTTTTCTTCCTTGATCTTTGTAAATTACTTCCTTTCTTCCTTTCAGGTAGGTGCCTTCTCAGATCTCCACTCTATCAGTGAGGCTGTCCCTGACCACTCTGTACACTGTACAAAATAGCATCCCATCCCACACACAGTGCTGTCACTTTCTATCCCTTTTTACCCTCCTTTGTTTTCTGTAGCACCTGTCACCACCTTGTGCGTGCATGCGTGTGTGTGTGTGTGTGTGTGTGTGTGTGTGTGTGTGTACATAGGATTTTTTTCCTTCATCTCTCTACTAGAATTTAAATGCCTTAAGGGCAGGGATTATTGTTTTGTTTTTTGTTTTCTGTTTGACTACACTGTCCAGAACAGTGCCTGAATGAATGAAACTATTTTACCTAAAGTGCAAAACACTTAAGAAATTAAAAACCAAAAGAAATAGGCAAAGGACATGAACAGTATACTGAAACATTTTAATGGCTCACATACATGAGATATTTATTCCTAATTAAATGCAAAATCATTAAGAAATTGTCATCTTTCACTGTAAATGGTTGAAAATTGTATTTGTAAAGATGATAAGAAACAGGCACTCATATATTAGGTGAGATACAAACAGTTACATTATTAGAAGTCGATTTGGCAAAATTCACTTCAATATTACCTTTAGCTGAGAAATTTTTCTACTAATTTATCTCACAAAAACATTGACACAGGGGCTCAGAGAAAACGCTAATCCTAATACTTGTCTTCTCTGCTTCCAAGGCTCGTCAGTCCCCAGAGGGATAATACACGACAGACCCCAGAAAAGTAGTCCTGGAACTAGTACAGAGGCGCTGGCAGACCATCTGTAGGCTTCAGGGTGCCCTGCCATTGGCAGGGAATGCTCTTCCAATTTGCCATGAGCCCTTGTAGACAGCAGAACCTGAGGTAGACAGACATTTTCAGCCTATGTAGGGAAAAAAGCTGTGGGGAAAAAGTGATTGCCTTTGGTGGGGAGAGTGCATGGGAGAGGAAAGAATGAAGGCTTTTTCTTTTTAATTTGTACGTTTATAAGCATTTTGAATTTTCTGACCATATATGGTTTTTTTAAAAAAATGTACTGGGTTGATCTAGGCTAAGAAATTATAGGCCATGTTTTTGTCATCTTTTCCCTCCTATGTGTTATAAAAAATAAGCCTTGTGTTTGTTTTTTAAAACACGAACATTTGGAAAGCTTTATTATCTAAACATGAAAGCAAGGTTGATATGGAATTCAAATGAGAGTCAAAATAATTTTAAATCATTGAAGATAATATGTCTGAGTTTTTATTTTTAGTATATAAAAATTCATTCATTTTTAAATGTTTAATGTTCTATTAGAGATATGCTTTGTAAAATTACCATCTTACTATTACAGCTTCCTGTATCTGTGAACAAGATACCAAATTACATAAAATCCAACTATTTTGAAAACAAAATACATTTTTTATGGCTTTCATATAAAAACTTGAGTTTCCACAAAGTTACATTGTATGTTTAAGAAAAGAAAAAAAAGTGATGAACTTAGGATAAACGTCTATAGACACGGACTTTTTTTTTTTTTTTGAGATAGAGTTTTGCTCTTGTTGCCCAGGCTCGAGTGCAATGGCATGATCTCGGCTCACCACAACCTCTGCCTCAGACTCCTGAGTAGCTGGGATTACAGGCATGCGCTATCACACCTGGCTAATTTTATATTTTTAGTAGAGATGGGGTTTCTCCATGTTGATCAGGCTGGTCTCGAATTCATGACCTCAGGTGATTCGCCCGCCTCAGCCTCCCAAAGTGCTGGGATTACAGGTATGAGCCACCGTGCCCAGCCGACATGTGCTTTTTTTCCATCAAAGCATATTACTTCCAATAATCTTGCTCTTTAGAGGCTTGTGTGGCAAACCTTTGGCTTCTGAGCAGTAGTGTTCTGTAAATTCATGTTAGCCTTTCCATCGGAGACTGGTTGTCCCATCAAACTGCTAGTTTTTAAGCCACTTATGAGTAGGGGACTGTGTCTATTAATTTTGTATACTCCCAGAAACGAGCACATGGTTCTTAAAAATAAGTAGTGAATTAAAATATTGGAAAAGAGCAGCCACAAGTTCAGAAAGTAGTTATATTGGAGCCTTGGTGACAGGGAAAAAATTTGAGTGAGCCTGTAGATACAGCTGAAAGTGTAATCTCACTATCATTTTTAGTATTTCACTTTATACATGTTTCTTTAACATGTAATAATTGACTGCTGACCTTACATTGCAAAACACTTCATCTTGTTTACACCTTTTTAAATTAAATGTTATTTTCTCAGGTATGTTCCACTGAAGTGTATACTGTATTTCCTATTAAATTACTTCAATCTTAAAGTGAGGATGGCATTTCATAAAAATAAATACCAATTAAAATCTGTGGACAAAAAGATATGTGTTTTGTTTTTTTTGTTTGTTTGTTTTTGGCATTTTAAAGCCTAGCTGGCCAGGTGCAGTGGCTCACAGCTGTAATCCCAGCACTTTGGGAGGCTGAGGTGGGCAGATCACATGAGGTCAGGAGTTCAAGACCAGGCTGACCAACATGGAGAAACCCCATCTTTACTAAAAATACAACATTAGCTGGGCACGGTGGCGCATGCCTGTAATCCCAGATACTTGGGAGGCTGAGGCAGGAGAATTGCTTGAACCCGGGAGGCGAAGTCTGTGGTGAGCTGAGATCGCACCACTGCACTCCATCCTGGGCAACAAGAGTGAAACTCTGTCTCAAAAAAAAAAAAAAAAGCCTATCTGGCCTTCTTTTTTTTCCACCTAAGAGTTGGGGTTTCACCATGTTGCCCAGTCTGGTCTCAAACTCCTGAGCTCAAGCAATTTGCCCACCTTGGCCTCCCAAAATGCTGGGACTATAGGCATGAGCCGCAGCTGGGTTTTATTTCTTTCCTTTTGCATTTTAAACAAAGATGAAAAATCTATTATCACTAGAACAAAGTGATAACACAATTTAAAAAGATGAAATGCATGAAGCTTCAGTGATACTGTCTCATTCAAGGAAATGATAGCTAAGGGTGAATGAGTGTGCAGTGAGTCCAGCGTCCCAGCGAGTCAAGGAGGTCAGGCTGGGAGTAATATGAGCAAGGCAGAATAGAAAAAAGCTAACTAGCATTGCCAGGAGGGACATTTCAAGTCAAGTGTACCCATCACTGAATAGATATAAAAGCCATCGCTCAGGACTCAGGCATGTTCAGTATCCTGCCACATGGACCAGTGGTCGAGGTTCCGGGGAACAGGCCGCTGGGGGGCAGCAGCATAGCTCCTCCCTGCACCATTCCTCTGCAACATTTTATTGTGAATTGCCTTGGACTCATCTATGTGTATGACCTTACCTCTCCAACTCAGATCAGTTTGTTGGGGGCAAGTTCTCTTTTTATGCCCTGGTTAGGACTTCAATATAGTGCTCACATTGTAAGGGGTCAACATTATAGGCCCAAGGTCTGCTTAGAACCTTCTCAGCACTAGATGACTCTTCCTATGGTGCCGAACCAGACGCTAGCATGGTGGCTAGAAATTCTGCCTTTAGCCAAAATATTTGAATTTGAATCCTAGCTGTGTAGCACTGGACAAGTTACTTAACCTCTCTGAGGCAGTGTCATCTATGAAATGAGGATAACTAAAGTGCCTACTTGACAGAGTATTGAGAACTGAAGCTTGAAGTACACATACTTGTAGATGTTAGTATTGATTTAGTTCTAATGTTGCTTAATGGTCTGAGGTTCTCTGGAAATCTCAAGTAATCTGAGATCTCAGCTGGTTGATCTGAGCCTTTCTGTCTTTTGACTTAATGTATATAGTATAGCTAAACCTTTAATATAATGAGTGAAAGCAATGTGGTATTCTGTAACTTAAAGATAAGGGAAAATTTGTTGTTTCTATCGGGGTAAGTTTCAGGGAACCAAATATTTATGCTTAAAGAGATAGTCCTTAAGATGAGCCAAATACCAAGGTATCAGGAAAGTCCATCCAGTCCCCATTCTCAGTCCACAAGGCCGTTTCAGCCCAAAGGACCTCTGGCTTGCAGCTGGGCTGCTTCTGTGCCATGTTCAGAGTGCAGAGATCTTTAAAAGGCTGTCTTGGGTCCTGTTTGCTCTGAGGTACCAGGCAGGGTCTTGCTACCCACCAGCCACTTAGGTGCATCTCCGTCTTCCCTTCCCAACCAGGAGAAATGGCTTTCTAGCTTAGGGGGCATGGCCTACTGATGCCCTACTGATACTATTTAAGCATCTAGTCTCTTCCTGAGACTCTTGTTGCTAGAGCATCTAGCCACACAACAATGTTGTGGTCAACAGTGGACCACATATCTGACTGTGGTCCCATGAGACTATAATATCGTAACTTTAACGTACCTTTTCTATGTTTAAATGTTTATTTTTATTATTTTTTGAGACAGGGTCTCACTCTGTTGCAGGCTGGAGTGTGGTGACATGATCATAGTTCACTGCAGCTTGATCTTCTGGGCTCAAGCGATTCTCCCACCTCAGCCTACCAAGTAGCTGGGACTACAGGCGTATGCTACCACACCTGGCTAATTTTCTTTTTTTTAAATTAGAGACATTGTCTCACTATGTTGCCCAGGCTGGTCTCAAACTCCTGAACTCAAGGGATCCTTGTACCTCGGCCTTCCAAAGTTCTGGTATTACACGTGTGAGCCACTGCCTGCAGCCTAAACATGTTCAGATACACAAATGCGTACCTTTGTGTCCCAACTGCCTACAGTATTCAGTACAGTAACATGCTGTGCATGTTTGTAGCCTAGGGGCAGTAGGCTATACCATATAGCCTAGGTATGTAGTAGGGTTATACCATCGAAGTTTGTGTAACTATACTCTGATGTTTGCAGGATGAAACTACCTAACGACGCATTTCTCAGAATGTATCTCTGTCATTAAGGGAGCATCTGTTATTAAACAATGCATGACTGTATTTCTGTTTTATGCTGTGCTACATCCCTCACCTGAGCTAATGAATAAAAGGTGATCACCTGCTTAATAGGAAAAAGGAAAGGGGGAAATAATAGGAAGCCCTGTGAACTCAATTCAGGAACTAAAAAACCTGGGCTCAACAGCTGCTTGATCTGGTGAGGTCACTCTGCCTTTGCTTGCCCATCTAAACTAGTACTGACGGCTCCTACCCTGTTCTTAAGAGAATGAATACAAGACAGTAGATGAGCATGGAAGTTCCTTGGCTTATAGCAAGCAGTGATTTGTATCTGCTTCCTCAGCATCCAGCCCTGGGCAAGGCACATGGGAGGCAGTAGGATCTGGTGCAAACCACTGGTGAATCTAAGCCACTGTTGAGAGAGATGCCTGACAGTCTTACTCAGGCCCACAGCTGCAACCTGTTGACTCCTGTTTTACTCTTTGTTGAATACAGAAATGTGTTCATTTTTGCCCTCTAGGGCAGCAAATAATATCTTGGAATGTGCAAAAAAGATAAGCCACTATATATTAAGTTCTGCTGTGGCCTCCACATTGATTATGGGTACCACGAAAAATATAACAAAATGTAAGGCACGCTCACTCCCTTCAGAGAGTTTATAATTTAGAGAAACAGGCCACAACACTTAAAAGACAAGATAATATATGAGAGAAATAAGTCCATCAAAAACGGACATCTCAAGGGAAGCTATGAATGAGAGCCAACAGAGTGGCATGGTGTATGTAGTAGACTGAAAGTAAGGGCTAGTGTGGCATGATGGGCTGGAGCTGGCTTATGTTAGGTAGTTTTCAGCTGCAAAAAAAAAAAAAAAAAAAAAACAGAAGAGCAACCCAAAATATCTTAAGGGATAAGAATATCTGTTATTTCACATAACAGCAAACCTGGAGCTCAGAAGTTCATGCAGGGGCCAAGCTGCTTCCACCTTCCTATTCCTCCATCCTCTGCATGCTGGATTTTGTCCTCCAGCTGGTCCCCTGTGGGTCCCAGTTGGCTACCACAGTTCCAAGTACCTCAACAATTTAGAGCAGCATAAGAAAACTTTCTCCCAAGACCCTCCCAACTGGCTTCCTCGAATGTCTCTTGGCCAGATTGTCACATATCTGGGCCTATGCCAATCTCTGGCAAAGGGAAGGGCATTACCAAGATTGGTTTAAACTTAAGATTGACACCTAGGGCTGGGGCTGGGGAGGGGCCTTTCGCTGAGTACACAGGTAGGAGAGGAGTGTACATTCTAATAAACTAGGTTTCTTCCAGCAAGGGAGGTGAGATGCATTTAGAAAGGCAACCAGGCCAGGCGTGATGGCTCACACCTGTAATCTCAGCTACTCAGGAGGCTGAGGTGGGAGGATCAGTTGATCCTATGAGTTCGAGGTTACTGTGAGCTATGATGGCACCACTACACTCCAGCCTGGGTGACAGAGCAAGACCCCATCTTTGCTTATTTTTTTTAAAAAAGCAATCAACAGTGTCTGTTGTATAGGTAGTGTTGGGAAGAAAAAAGGAAGGATTTGGTAACAAAATAGCATCCTGGACTCTGAAACAGATCTCCTGGGTTCAAACCCATGTCCTGTCATTTAATGACCTGAGCAAATAAGGAAACATCACAATGCCTTAGTTGCCTCATCTCTGAAATGCGATAATAATGGTTCCTACCCAGACTATAAATTTCATGGGCACAGGGTCTCGTCTTGCTCACTGAGTTCTCCCCAGCACCTAGCAGAAAGCATTGTACCTAGCAGGTACTCAGTAAATACTTGTTGAATGGGTTAGTTAATTGTATTGTGAGGATTAAGTGAGTTAGTGTATTAGGGTTCAGCACTGTGCATAATCTAAAGTATGTGCTCAAAAAAGTTGTTTCACTGCTGGCTTTGTAGAGACCTTGGGACCTCTGCATCAGCGGTCCCCATCCTTTTTGGCACCAGGGACCAGTTTCATGGAAGACAGTTTTTCCACAGATGGGGGATGGTTTCGTGGTAAAACTATATTTTCAACCTGGATCCCTCACATGCCCAGTTCACAATAGGGCTCGCTTGCCTATGAGAATCTAATGATACAGGCAAGCGAGCCCTCTGAGTATCAGGAGGCAGAGCTCAGGCAGTAATGCTTGCTCGCCTACCGCTCGCCTGTGTGGCCCAGTTCCTAACAGGCCATGGACTGGTGCCAGTCTCCAGCCCAGGGGTTGGGGAACCTGCTCTGTATGTGTCTTTCAGCTCCTTTGCACCGCCTGTGCTGCCAGGTCAGGGTCTGCAGGGGTGACCATTTCACTGACAAAAGACTTTTATTTTTGGTCCTATTCCTAGTGAAGTCCCAACCAGTCTTTGGTAGTTCCCCCCCTTTTCCTTCTCTGACAGAGACAGGCCAGCCCCTCTCATAGGGGCTGCTCCCAGGAAAGGCTCATCCATAGACTAGGCTTCTGCCGGGCCTGCTGCCAGCCACTGAGCCTCTGGAGATTGAGAACTGACTCCCCACTGAGGTGTAGGGCTGCATCCAGTCAGCACAGAGGGAGGCATATCCCTTGTAGCAGTACCCACAGCTCCTGTCACAGCAGGCTGTGGCCAGACCCTGGTTGAGTGGCTCCCTCTCAGCCATCTGTTCAGTCACCCAGAAACAGCTCCCAGTGAGTTCCTGCCTCAGCCATGTGGTGTCACAAAGAAAGCCAGGGCGTTGCCACTTCCTAATTTGAGACAAGATATGTAAACACGTTGAGCCTCAGACTCCTTATCTGTAGAACTTGGGGTAATGATACCTACTTCATGGTGTTTTGAGGATTGCATGGAATCACAGATGGAAAGAGCCTAGCCATACTATGCCTGACATGTTGGAGACTTTACATAAAAGGGTTTTCAGCTGCTGCCACCCCATCCTTGAAACCAAGTATTTTCACAATTCCACACACCTGGTCCTGGAAAAAAGAACTCCATTCCCTGTTCACTTACTTGAAAAACCCTATTCTTTTTTTTTTTTTTTTTTTCCCAAGAGAGGGTCTCGCTCTGTTGCCCAGGCTGGAGTGCAATGGTGCAATATCAGCTCACTGCAGCCTCAACCTCCCAAGTAGCTGGGACTACAGATGTGCACCACCATGGCACCACCATGCCTGGCTAATTTTATTTTATGAGACGAGATCTCGCTGTTGCCCAGGCTGGTCTCGAATTCCTGAACTGGAGCGATCCATTGGCCTCAGCTTCCCAAAGTGCCAGGATTAAGGTGTGAGCCACCATATCTGGCCTGAAAGCCCTTTCTCCTGAGGGAAAACTGTTCTGGAAGTCAACAGCAGGGTCCCTTGACAGGGCCACTTCTAATCCTGATAAGATTCTGGCCTGTACTCCCTTCCCTCATATTTTGTATAGCAATGTGATTAGAGATTGGGTAAAAAGGGAAGACCTTGCCAAATGGTGCCCACCTGCTACCCTCTCCTGCTGTCTGCTGACATTGCCCACTTGTGTTCAGTCTCATCACTGACTGTGCCCACCCTCAGCCCCTGCCAGCATCCTCCACACCTTGCCTACAGGAGGACAGCAGGAGCAGGGCCACAGGAGAGGGCACACAAGAGACCTAGAGCATCCCTATCTGACAAGGCCCTGAAACTTCCCTCCCACTGAGGACCTCAGGACTTGACCTAGTCATCCCCAAGTTTGCTGCCAATACTTTAGGGGCAGGCAGGTGTCCAGATAATGTCTGTTCCTCTGTGCCCACCCTGCCAAGGAAACAGCTTGGGAAAAATCTCTTGAAGGTGGGGTCCCTGCTTCTGGCCTAGTTCTCCTGGTAAGGCCAGCTCTGGAGTGTGGGACATACAGGCCTCCAGTGGCAACACCTGCTCATTAATCAAGCCCTTCCTTTCCGAAACCTGCCCTGGCTTGGGATGGTGGGAAGGGAGGAGGGCAGAATCTGTTCCTCCCTTCCTGGCCCTGCGTTGAGAGGCCCTGACTAGTGTAGGCGGGTGGAGACAGGCCCATCAGAAGGCCTGAGTGAGGCACCCTCTGTATATGCAGCACAAGCAGGTGGGGAGTGCGGGGAGGAATCTAAGGATCTAGAAACATTTGGCAGCAAAGGAATTTTACCCACACACTGGAGCCCTAGGCTTTGTTTCTAAAAGTTTTTATTATTCTTTGGGAAAACTTGGGAAGCACTGGTTTATGAAAATGTTTAGCACTTCATTGCCACATGGCCTTTCCAAACACATCCCCAGATGTTTTTTTTAAAACCATGCAGTGGGACAAGGTTGATATAGGCAGTTGTTGCAGCTGAATCCAACTCACCAAAATGGTGCAGCTGAGGCAAATTACTTTTGAGGCTGTAAGTACTGTGTATGTCCATTAACAAAAACACAGTAAAGTAAAAGACTGAGAAATCTCAAGGACACTGGCTTGGCTGATTCCTGCTGCTGCAAATCCCTGGGAGCCAAGATTCAAAGGCAGAAATGTCTGTGGTGACAGCACCACCACTGCCTTTGACCGAATTATAGATCTGCCACACTCAGGGCTTGCTGCTAGCATGGGCCTGCCATTGGCAGCAAGGGGAACTCCATGGGCCTGTGAGGAGGAACAGCTGAGTTCCTGACTTCCTTTAATTTTCTCGGAGGCTTTGCTGAGTCACCTAATCTCTTGGGGCTGTGGTTTACTCACCTGTAGAAGGAAGGGCGGGGCTGATATCCCTAGAGTCCTTTTCAGCTCTGGGATTCATGCCTTCTAAGGAAGGTGGCTAGGGCATAGAACCTCTAAAAATGTTTACTGATTCCTTCACAAAGTTTCAACGAGCACCTGCCTTGTGCCAAGCACCAGGGCCCACCACTGGCCCAGAAACCCAAGCATCTGCCAGCCTGCCCCCTGTAGCAGCAGCCACACCTTTGCAGGCCAGCAGAGCCCTGCTTTCTACAGCCTATGGAAACAATGGTTCTAAATTTGCAGATCCTCTTGTCAAGACAGGAAGTCATGAAACATGATAGAATAGAGGAACTGGTCTCAGTTTGCACAGTCCATCAGTTTCACAAGACAGGAATCAACAATGGCCGATTATCATACTTGGGAATTGAAAATGATTAGAAAAAGTGGCAAAGATGCTGTGGCAACCATTGGCTGGTGTTTGGCCTCCAGCATTCATTCCCCTTTGCTTTAGTAACAGCACCCTAACTTTCCTCCCTGCATCGTGTGGTAACGGAAGCACTGTCTCCAGCCAATCAGATTCCTTCCCTGCAGGGATGCACTGGGTGGACAGCATGGTGGTTGCACCTCTCATCCAGGTGGGGGTGATCTGTGGGACTGGAGTCAGTCCTGGTGCTTAGAGACCCCAGGATGGCCGTAGCTCCTGTCCTGGACTTGATTCTCCAGGCTGGCAGTTAGACAACATGACTGATGCAGATTCAGGGGAGGTGGTTTTTTTGTTATCAGTTCCTTTCATGAAATGACTATTATCTCTGCTAACTGCTATAGCAAAAATCTGGAAAACATGATGTTTCTTGATTTATGACATTGTTGCTGTTACTTCAGGAATTTCTGCGTGCCTCTCATAAACAGGCAGAAACTTAGAAATGTTACATTTCTTAAAGAGAATCATTATAATTATTATCTGAATGAGATGAGAGTGTTTTGAATTTAAGGTAATAAACTCTATGTCCTGCCTTAGCGCCTCCACATCTTCACATTGCCCCTCCCTCTAAGACAACATTTCTGAAACTATGAAATACATGAGGGAAGAAAAAGTGTTTTCTGTATCTCCACATTGCCTTAAAGTGGAATTTGTGGAGAAAAATGTTCAAATATACAAATTTTAAGTCCTCTCTATAGCTCTTGAGTTTCTATTATTAGGTTTTTGTTTTGTTTTGTTTTGTTTGAGACTGAGTCTCACTCTGTTGTCCAGGCTGGAGTGCAGTGGCACAGTTTGCTCACTGCAACCTCTGTCTCCCGAGTTCAAATGATTCTCCCTGCCTCAGCCTCCCAAGTAGCTGAGATTACAGGCGCCCACCACCACGCCTGGCTAATTTTTGTATTTTTAGTAGAGACGGGTTTCACGATGTTGGCCAGGGTGGTCTGGAACTCCTGACCTCAAGTGATCCACCCACCTCGGCCTCCCAAAGTGCTGGGATTACAGGCGTGAGCCACTGTACCCGGCCTATTTATTAGTTTTAAAAACATACATTCCTTTAGTTTTAATTTTGTATTGTTTAAATACATGTTCAGTGAAACAATGCAAGCGTGTAAAAAGTCCAAATTGAAAACCCCTCTCACCGCTCCTATTTCCAAGGATAACCACACTGATAGTTTGTGGTTAAACATACAGATATAGAAATAACATTAAATAAAAAACTTATACGAGATTATGCCATCTCATATTTTCAAGTTAACATTGTTCAACCTGCTCTTTTCTCTCGACTATCATGTTCATCCTTCCTCATACATACAGACTGACCAAACTCATATTTTAAGGCCACAGATATTTCATTGCATAGGGATGTACCATCCTGTATTAATCCATCCCCCAATTAATCTGCCTAATTGATATATATTTTGGTGGCTTCTGCTTCCAATTTTTGCAGGTACAAACAGTGCTACAGTGAATATTCCTTTTTTTTTTTTTTTTTTCTGAGATGGAGTTTCGCTCTTGTTGCCCCAGGCTGGCGTGCAATGGCTTGATGTCAGCTCACTACAACCTCTGCCTCCTGGGTTCAAGTGATTCTCCTGCCTCAGCCTCCTAAGTAACTGGGATTACAGGCATGCACCACTAAGCCTGACTAATTTTGTATTTTTAGTACAGATGGGGTTTCTCCATGTTGGTCAGGTTGGTCTCGAACTCCCAACCTCAGGTGATCTGCCCGCCTCAGCCTCCCAAAGTACTGGGATTACAGGCATGAGCCACTGTGCCCAGCCCAGTAAATATTCTTATACAAATATCTTCAGGCTGATGTGCAACTATTTCTTAACTTGGATTCCTAGAAGTGCATTTGCTGGATCAAGTACATACACATTTTGAAATTCTGGTCAAGACTATAAAACTGCCCTCCCAAGAAGGCTGTACCAATTCACTCTCCCACCTGTCATGTTTTTTCTCACTGCGTGATGACAGGGAGTGGCATATCCCTTTTGTTTTAGTTTGCATTTCCTGGATTATTTGTTAGTGAGAGAGAGCAGAAGTGGATTATTTACAACTAAGTTTACAGACAAAATTACCTGGAGATACAAAAAGAAAAATACAGAGTTCCTCTCTAAAAGAAACTGATAACCTAGTTAAAGGGAAAATGTTTCATGTTGACCACAAATTGAAGTTCTTATATTTAGTGCCAGGACGTCTAACACTGCGTTCAATCAAGATGTCAATGCATGCAGCTTGAGACCTTTGCACAGAAGGTGTCTGGGGTCATGGTTTGTGAAGATTAACCTGCCACCAGTGGGGGGATGGATAAAAACTAATGTTTATTGGGATCAAGATGAGCAGTCTCTGTGCCAGAAGCTTTATTCATTTAATTCCCACAGCCCTGTGAGGCAGGTGAAATCATCCCCATTTTATGGAGGAGGAAATTGAGGTTCAATTGGTTCAATAGCATGCCAAAGGCCACTCAAACTGATGAACAGTGCAGCTGAGATGCAAACTCAAGACTGAAAACTCAGAGTCTGTGTTTTTAACCAAACACCACAGGGCTTCACTACAGAAGAAAGTTGGAAAGAGTTTTCAAAAATAAAATGTAGAGCTGAGTGCCACCTTGGCTATAAGGGACTGGGGAAGAGTCAAGAATTCCCAGGCTTCCCTCTGGCTGTCAGTAGCAGTGGGTCCTGGCAGTGGGAGCTGAGCCATCAGAGGTGGTGCCTGAAGTGGGGCAGGCACAAAATGGGTTCTGGGAGGAGCCACAGAATAAAAGATATTTTGACGGGAGTGGTGGCTGAGTGTGGGGAGATATGAGCAGGGGACCAGGCCTGGAACCTGGGTAGCCCACGACGGGACACTAGGAGAAGAAAAGGAGCCAGTGGAGGAGGCACTGAGGCTAGGGATGGGGACGGCACTGTGGAAGGCTGGGCTCCACCTGGCACTCTGGGGAGCTGCTGACGGTGGGGGGGGTGGGGGCACACGGAGAGCTCAAGCTGCCTTACCGGCAAATGCCTCTTTCTGACCAGGGGCCGTGAAATAAAGGGACGCGGATGAGTAACTAGTTTCTGGTCCCTGCCAACCCAGGAAGCCAGCGCCCATCCTGCCTCACATCCCCTGCATGCCACGCTCAGTCTTCCAAGCAAAACCAGCTGAGACCAGCACCTGCCAGGTCTGAATCCGCAGCTCCAAGTCCTGGGGGGCAGGGGTGGGGGTCGGCCAAGGAGGTCTGACTTCTTGGGGGCAAGAGTAAGGAGGACAGCAGGGAGGCTCACCCTGAGCCCGCAGGCAGCCCTTCCTCCTCCTCCCTTTCAGCAAAGAAAGGCAGAGAAAAACGTGTTTTTATAAATAGCTCCAGCCCCAGCTGATTTGTAAATTCAGTGGGTTTTTTTGTGTCAATGACATCACCTTCCTCCCCATGGCAACCCCCGACGATATCAAAATTGCCAAGCAACGTTGGAGCAGCTCGGCGCCCCAAACGAGCAGGTCGATGCCTGAGGATTTAATGGAGAAATCCCAAAGTGAGCCGGGGCGAACTGTGGAGGAGGGGCGCGCCGCGGCCGGAGCCGCCGGGCCCTGATGGGCGGGAGCGGGGTGGAGCGGCAGCGCCTGCCACGCAGCCCTGGGCGCTGGGCTCCGTGGCTGCGCTCCCGAGACAGCCGCGGGTCCAGGCAGGTGGGGGAGGGCGCTGCTCCCGTCTTGAGGTGCCAGGAGCCACCAGCAGCCATCCAGGTGACTAAGCCGGCCCACAGGCATTGAGTCACCAGACGCCCCGAGCTGTTCCTGCTTCTCCTTTGCATCTGATTATTTTGGGAGCTGGAAACTTGGAGCTGCACCTGAGTCCCGCCCCTTCAAGCTCCCCCCTCCCTACCTTGGGCTCCAGGAAGATGGGACGTGCTGTGAGTCTGCTCCCACCCCCTAAAGATATGGAAGATGCTGTGGGGGCCAGAGGTGCCCACGGGGCTGTGGCAGCAGGCAGAGTGCAGTAGCAGATATGGTGGTCAGGCTGCCGGTGTGTGTCCTCTGGAGGTATCGGGACAGAAGGGCAGTCTTGTCGGAGCTGACTGGATTCCTTCCGGGCTGGCTCTGAACTCATCTCCCACGGGGATGTTTCTGTAAAGGAGTGGCTTCTGGGGTCGGAGTGGCATTTGGAGACCAAGGCTGGATTGGCTTAGGCTGGCCTGGGCAGGTAGGTGGCTCTGTGCTGGGCGTGGACCCACGTGTTTGTGTGAGTGCGAGAGCGTGTAAGCCGGGGTGTGTGCCATCCCTCTGCTGGAGGCAGCAGCTGGGTCCAGCAGAGAGCTGGCTGGAGGCTTGACAGCAGTTTATCCTAATTGATGCTGGGTGGGCGCAGGCCCTGAGATGGGCTTCAGGGAGAGGGGACGCCAGACACACTGCCTGAGCAGGGTGAGGAGTAGCTGCCAGCCCTGGCAGGCCCAGGCCCTGTCTGGGTGCACAGGACAGAGACACAGCAAGATGCCCAGGTAGGAAGCTGTCCGGAGGGACTGGCCAAGGGTGAGAGCCTATCACTGGGGCCTGGACAGACCATCAGCTGCCCCTTCATTCTGGCAGGCCTGGGTACCAAGGAAACAGCTTCCTACCGAGAACCTTGTCACTCTCCCATGCAGGGCCCGGCAGCACCCATGTGCGTCTCTGCTGAGCTCACAGGGACACGTTCAGTGAGAAGGGCGCTGGCCAGGGCACGGCTTCCCCACAGTCAGGACCCAGCAGGTGCCACCCTCAAGCCCCTGGTCCCCACAGGGCATGCCCCAGTGTGTGTCAGGAGGAGGGGGGAGGTCCCGCCTCCGCCACACAGCTAGCAGCTTTTCGGGCACACCGGTGAGTAAGCTGCTGGAGGGAGGGAGGCTGTGTGCCCACAGAGGCAGGACCACACCAACCAGGAGCCTTCGGGAGAAGAGGCTGGGAGAGAAAAGCACTGAGGTTTTCTTTTCCTTTTTTTTTTTCTGCTATTTTGCCTGAAGGGAGTGCTGCTTCCTGGGCTAGAGACAAGCACCAGCCTGCAGTGGAGAACGCGGAGCCCCGCTGCCCAGAAGGAGCAGCCACGGTAAGGTCCCCACTGCCGCTGTGTGCTCAGGCTTCCTGGGTTAGGGACAGGGGTCCTGAGGTGTCCAGGCTGCCCCGCACCTGGTACAGGGAGGCTAACTCCACAGCTGTGGGTTCCTGGGTCAAGGAGCTCCATCCCCACCCAACGTGCACCCCCTTTCCAGATTGATTGTGAAACAGTCCAATCCCAGCAGAGGGAGAGATGCTTGTGTCTGCTGTTCCTGCAGGTACTTCCTGCGCCTGCTGGGCAAAGCCAGTGCCACCAGGACACCCCTATACAAGGCCCCTCTCACCTTACCACCTCAGAGACATTTCCCTCACCTATTCATTCCACAAATACTTAGCGAGCACTGCTGGGTCCCAGGCTCCAAGTCACACCCTTTGGCTGGGCATGACCTGGCGCAGATTCTGACTCTGAAACTCAGCATCAGGGCAGGTTCAGGGAGCCGCCTGGCCAAGCACGGTCACTCCTCACAGGCCTCGGGCTCCCCACCTCTGCTGCAGGGAGGATGACCTGGTCAGCTTCAGGGACATCGGGCCCAGTGAGCTCGGGACTATAAAGCACTGGGCCCACCAGGAAGAAGGCTAATGTCCTGCAGCCTCCAGTTGTCCTTTCTCCGGCATCGTACACCAAGAGGTTGATGCAGTTCTGCTTGGGGTCTTCCTGAGGCTGGTTCTGGTGGGAAGTGGGCTGCAGGAGGAGAGGATGAGTTTAGGGACCGTCGGGCCTGGGAGTCAGCCCCATGGGAGCTCATCTAGCTGGGGTTGAGGCCCGAAGGCCAGGCAGGGAGTCCCCTCTGCTGCAGGCAGGCTTTCCTGGCAGTTGTCCCGGTCCAAAGCTTGGAGGTGGCACCTGGGAGCCCTAGTGACCAGAGCACCTGGTCCTGAAAGGGTCAGCACCAGAAGAAACCCTTCTGGGAGCACCTGATTTGGCTGGAAGCTCTGTGCACCTGAGCCTGGGGTGTGGGGACTGCATGGCCGGCCCAGTGCCCCGAGGACAGACTGAAGCTCTGTGAGCACTCTGGGCCTTCCCGGACTTGCCAGGCACAGGAAGGGTGCAGTGGGTGAGGTCTCCAGCCAAGGAAACCCCGCTCTGTCCACAACACCTAAGGACGACCAAAAAGTCCCCCACCCTGGAGAAGCACACAAGCTCAGAGCCAGGAGGAACCCATAAATGTCTCTCACGCCAATGAATTCCCATACCTGGCTCCAGAGGAGGAGAATGAACGAGCTGTGGGGTATCTCCTGCTTCCTCACAAAAGGCGACTCTGTCCCTGGGAGTCTTCCATGTATGCAGAGCTGAGCAGGGGCTGCTGCCCAGCTGGGGACAGAGGGGTGAGGGTGTCAAGCACCAGGCAGACAGCAGGCCAGCAACAGGTAGCAGGCGGGGCCAGGAGGGAGCAGAGAGTGGGGCCCAGGACAGGCTGGGCAGGACAGGAAAAGGCTGCCTGGAGTCCTGAGGGCTCAGGGAGGACTCCAGACAGCTGGCCTTCTTATGCCAGCCTGCATCTGTGGGAGAGGCCCTCTGCACAGGGGACTGGGCAGGGAAGAGGCTGAGACGCTGAAAGACTGCATTCCTCACCCAAATGGCCCAGAGATGCCTACCGCACACAGTGTCCTGGGCGCAGAAGGCAGCAAGGACCCACGGGAGGCTGTCCTGTGGCCTGAAGCAGGGTCCTTCCTCTAAGATGCTCTCGCCACCCTGAGCAGGAAGGCCAGGCTGCAGGAGCAGTGCCTGAGACCTGGGCAGCAGGAAAGACCCCAGCAAAGCTCATCAAGAGCCATTTGGTCACCTGCAGCTAGTGGGCCTCAAGGAAAGAGGCCCTAGGTAGAAAGAGGTGGACTAGCCAGCAGGTTGGGGTGGAGCATTGTAAATGGAAGCTTCTGAGGCAGAATGAGTTCTCAACTTCCTGAAGCCCAGAATGGCCCTCCTGCCCAGGGCAAGCAGTCTGCCTGGGCCTGGGAAGCTGCCCTCTTCTGCAGAGGCACCCTCCACCCCTTCAGAGCTTGGCCCTAGGGCCAAGGAAAGGCTAACATGAGAAGAGTGACGTGTGAGATAAAGGGGACCATGTCTCCTCCAGGCAGGGCGTGGGGTCCAGGCAGTGCCTTGTTCTGGTACACAGGCTGCCAAGCAGATGACAACCATGGCCTGACCACTAGGTGCAAGCTCTGGTGGCGGGAAGAGGGGGTGGACACGGCAGGACAAAGCTCATGCCCTGGGGATGATTATAGGCCTGCAGCAGAGGAGTGGAGGAAAAGCTGAGCCGAGCGTGGGGCCAGCCCCACCAGAAACAAGTGGAGCCACAAAACCACGAGCAGCCCCCAGTGGCTGCGTCCTTTTGCCCACGCGGCGCCCCAGACACATCGCTGAAGGTGGCAGCCATGACCCTTCCGGTCCAGATAACTTATAAGTCTACACCAATACTGGGCGATGGTTGTTCACCTAGAACTTTGTAACTTTGGACATAAAAAAGATAAGTTGAGAATGACAGACAAAGGAAGAAGCAGCTTCTGTCTGCAGCTGCAGGCCGGAGGCGCAGGCTCGGGGAGAGACACCAGGGCGGGAAGAGGCAGGACAGTGGTTGTTAGGATGGTGGCTGGTTAATGCAATCAGCAGCGTGAGCCTCAGGCCCCTGGCTGCCTCTTCCTGGTGACTCGGGCAAGTTACTTAATGTCTCTGGGTCTCAATTTCCTCTCCTGTCCAACAGAGAGAAGTATAGTACCTATCAGGTACGGTTGTTGAGAGGATTAAATGAGATAATAAGTGAATGCTCTGAACAGCATGGTTGGTATGCACACATTCAGCAAAAGAGAACTGTTACCGCTGTGGTGATTACGGGTACTGGAGGAACAAAGTGTGGGGAGAGACCTTACCTTGTTCAGGGGAATCAGGAAAGGCTTCACGGAGGAGGTGACTTCGAAAGAACCTTCCTCTGACGAGAAACGAAAGCTCTCAGAATGCCCAGGAAGGGTAGGAAGAAACACGATGCCAGGTCTATTTTTTTTCCCAAACAGCACATTGTTTGTCCAAGGAGGCTTTCTAAGTAATGACTGCAGACTCCTCCTTCTGGGGTCTAGACTTGAAGTGGCTGCACCTAGTGGAGGGATTGAGAGTGCCTCTGTGGCCCTGGCCCCACTCCTTTTTGGCCCTGGAAGCTTTTGTCACACACTGTCCCTAACTCCACGAGGAGCTGTGTTCTGAGCCCCATCTAAAGCAGACACTTGGCGGTGTGGCCAGCAGAGGGGCAGACGGGGCATGTGGGCTCCTGGACCACTCTGGCAAATGGAAATACCTAGTAATCGTGAGGCTCTGTCTCAGAGACTTCCCATTTTTTTCTACAAAGGGTTATCCGTTCTATGAATTTAGGAAAGGTAATTGTGAAGTCTATTCACCTCAGAAAAACGAGGCAACTCCAGAGCATGACCGGCTTTCATGGGCTGGGGGAGCTCACATATGAGAAAACAGGTTCCCTCATAACCACACAAGGGGTCACAACCACCTCGGCCCCAGCAAAGGGACACCACTGCTGGCCAGGATTTCCTACAAAACCTCATCACGACATATAGGGACAGTGATGACGTTTTTTGTACACCTGTGGATTCTCTCTGGCAACCTGTTCCTCCTGTTCCCCTGAAGTGCTGCCTCGGTCAGCAAATCCCACTGTCTCTCAGCGCAGGCAGCAACCTCCTGTGCTCTGGTCTGCCATAGCTTTCGTGCAGTCAGCTCCCTGGGCCTCTGGCTAAGGGTCTGGAAGCAGAGCTGTGTCCTTCAGGCTGTCAAGGACCTGGTGAGGGGTCCTGTGGGTGTCCAGGGAAGCAGGTCCAGAAAGTTCAAGTCAGCTGGAGCTGTGTTTTGATCTCTGATCCCATTGCAGTGGGGACCAGTCCACTCAACTCAGGAAAGAGCAACAAACCAGTCACCTCACCCGAGGCCTCCTGCTCCCTGCCTGGTGATCAGGACCCTAAAGGCTGCAGCAGTGGCAGAGTTAAACTTTCAAACCGGGAGGACTGGTTCTGTGGTTCAGCTTGCTGGCCTGGAGAGTCTCCAGCCTCCATTTTCTTGCTTATGGAATTGTGCAATAAAGCACAGAGGGTGGAGGGAGCGAGGGGACCAGTTATGCCGCAGCCTCCTGCGCCACCGGAGCACAGTCCCAGGTCAGCAGGGAGGAGTTCTGAGGAGGAAAAGGCTGCCCAGGAAGGAGCTGGCCATCTCAGATTGCTGTAGCACATTCAAGCCAGAGGGAGTCCTCAGAGGATGTTTCATCCAGCCCCCATAATTTTAGAGTGGGAAGCAGAGGTCCCGAGAAGGAAAGTGGGTCCTGAGACCACACAGCTAATAATGGCAGCATCAGTTTCCAGCCCAGGGATCCCCAAATGCCTGCCCAGGACTCTTGCTACCCAGGCTGCCCATGCTTTCAAGGGGCCCGTGCGGGAGCAGGCAGCAGCCGCTGGGTAACCCGATGTCTTGGGAGAGGTGGCCTGGCCTGATGTATTGGGAGGCTAGACAGGTCCCCTTCGACCCTGGGTGCCTCCTGCCATCCCCCCTGCATCCTGCTAGACACAAACCACAGCCTAGCCTGCGCTTGTCAGTCAAGTGCTTCCCGAGGATAAACTTTGCACACAGCACCCAGGCCACTCCTGGGGACCAGGCCACTCGCTGATGAAGAGATCTAAGTAATTTATAAATGGATTGACTCAAGTTCTTTTTGTCCCAGGTAACTTCATGTCTTAAGCCAAAGAAGGGAGTCATGCTGAGTGTCAGAGATGAAACAGAGATTCTGGGGCAGAGGGTAGGGAAGTCACCTGAGAGGCCCTGTTCCCCCGGTGATTTTCTCATTGGTGGAGACTTTTGACCCCAGGCAGGCATTTACATGTCCAACAGCCACCATCAGAGGTCAGTTCTCAGAAGCAGGAGGCCTGTCATCGGTCACCTGACACCGGTCACCAGGCCCAAGCTAGACAAGAAGACTTTGTCTATTCCACTAGATTGGATCTTGCTGGAAGATGATGTATCTGGGATTCAGAAAGGCAGGGAGAGGTGGAGATCTCAGATCCTGGGAGGGATGCAGCCGGACCCAGGGGGAAGAATGCAAGGCCGGGAGTGAGCAGGCATTCAGGGCTCCTGTGGAGGAGAGGGTGGTCAGGACGGGAGGAGGGGCTGCCTCATGGATGATGAGGCCCATCATCCTAGCAGGGGCTGTGTACCAGCCACTGGTGAGGGTATGGCAGTGGTGTCACCAGGATAGCACGGCCCCACCACATGGCAGTTAGGTCCTGCCTTCTGACCCAGGGCACATGCGAAGGCCACAGACTCTGGGCCAGCTAGTTAGTGTTCCTCGGGGGCCACACAGCCCAGAGCCTGTGAGTTTTGTGCATCTGGAGCTAAGGTGTTCTGCCCGAAGTTTTCGGGGTGGGCCTCAGGCAACCAATATCCTGCTTCCTCACACCCTTCTCTTCCCTGGGGGCCTGGGCCCTCGCCTAGTCAGGCACAGGCCTCCGCTCCCCCACATTTACCTGTCCTTCCTGAAAGTCAGGCACTGGGCTCCACGCAGGGGTGTCACAGTCTCAGCCCTGCCCCAGCCTCAGACCTGAAGCAGTCCCTGGAAGCTCAGAAGAGAGAAGACAAGACAATGAAAGTTTTCCATTCAAGGAGGCATCCAGCTGTTAGTTCTGCCAGCAAAAATGCTAGCCAGAGAGCTAACTGCCGGTGAAAGGTATTTGGACAGAACTTTGGCGGCAATTAAGAGCAGGCACTGCAAAGCAATTGTAGTGAGAAGATATGAAATGAATCCATCATGTTTAGAATGTGTGTCCTTACCACAGATCTGGCTCTTGCTCTTCCCCAGCCCTTCCCAGGGTAGTCCAGGACCCACCTGGGATGGGCACTGCAGCCTGCAACGGTCCCTGCATCGGAGGGGCTCCTCCCGGGTCACCAGGCCCCTTTGGGACTGTCAGGCAGCTTTAGCCCCCAGTGTCAGCTTGTGTTTGGAGAGGATGGCTTTATGGATTCTCGCTGGCACAGGAAGCCTAGTACAGATGCAGAGCTTGAGGGAAAGGCAGGCAGAGAGAGGCTTGAGGTTCTGCTGAGGCCCAGGGTATCAGCAGGGCACATCTGTCCAGCAGCCAGGTGGGGACCCATGGGCTTTTCCTAAACATCTTACCAGGCCCCAGATAATGCTATTCTCCGGTGCTGGGCCCTCCTCCTGGAATCTGGGGTGAACAGACCTGTTGGGTTGATTCAGCAGCAAATGGCAGCCTTGTCTTCTGAACAAATCTTTGGATTCTACTTCATGGCACATCAAACCAGGCCGCAGTGTGCACGCCCCGGGGGCAGGGAGGGGAGCTTTCTCCTTGGTCCCTTCCGCAGGTATGAGGGCTGAGGGTGAAGAACCTCTCACCCTGTTTGGGGGTGCTGCTACTCATAGCCCTGTACCCCAATGCTCTAGACCTCATCATTCTACCACCTTCCTCAGGGAGGGAGGCACTCTTTCCATTACACGCATCAGGAAACTGAGGCTGGAGACATGCTGTAAGTCTAGAGAGGCAAGAGAGCTCCCATCCACAGGACCCCATGGCTCTGCAGCTAGACTCCATCAACTTCCCTTCTGACTGGGGACCCCAAGGGCCTGGCAGTGTCCGCTCCCTTGGCTCACACTTCCAGGCACTCAGAGGTTGGGAGATTTGCACCTCCCTCTTGGCCCCGTCAGCAGAGAGAGATGGGTGGTCCCATTGGGGTGAGGAGCAGGAAGAAGCAGGTGCTGGGCAGCCTGGAGGAGAAGGGGAGGAACGGATTTTCTCCACTGAGTGCCTCTCTCCCAGGCCTGGGGCTCCAGGGTGAGCAGGCTGTCACCCTCTGGGAGCCCAGGCTCCGCAGGGCTCCTCCTGCCAAGCATCCAGCACACGTGCCCCACCTCCCAGCAGGTCCTGCCTGAGGGCCTGAGGGAGCTGGGCCCACTCTGGGTCTGTGAAGGGCAGATGTGGAATGCGGGAACTTCAGGCAGGGTGCCAGCTTGTGGCCAGGGAAGCCTAGCACCCAATTCGTAGCAGAGAACTCAGTGACAGAGGGGGGAACCCGAGGACCCCTCTGCCCCTCACACCCAGTGCTACTTGGGGGGTCCTCATGTGCTACTCAGAAACAGGGGAGGGACAGTCCCCCTACCCCCACGCCCAGCCCTTTTGTGTCTCATGTGACAGCTTTCCTGGGCAGTGATTCTTTTAAATACAAATGCCTTCTATTAAGGTCTGAGTTGGTCTCCTCCCACCATCCGTTCAAACATTCCACGGAACCACAGATCTCTGAGCAGCACAGAGTTGAGAGAACCAGCTTTGGGGTCAGATACACCTCGGTTCAAATTCCAGAACCTCCATTCGGTAACTGGCTTTGTCTGGACTGGATAACAAAATACTATGGACTGGTGACTTATAAACAACAGAAATTTATTTCTCACAGTTCTAGAAGCGGAGAAGCCCAAGAGCAAGGTGCTGGCAGATCTGGTGTCTGGTGAGGGCCTGCTTCCAGGTTGAGGGGTGGCTGTCTTTTTGCTATAACCTCGAAGATGGAAAGGGCCAGGGACCTCTCTGGGGGCCTCTTTCATAAGGCATGGACCCCATTCATGAGGGCTCTGCTTTTGTGACTTAATCACCTGCCAACAACCCTACCTCCTAATCCCCTCGTATTGGTGATTAGGTTTCAACAGATGAATCTTGGGAAGACACAAACATTCAGTCTATAGCAGGAATTAGGAGACCTTCAGCTGTTTTTTAACCACTCCGAGCCTTAGTTTCCAAATTTGTTAAATGCAAATAGTAATAGTATAGGACTTCCATCCCAGGGTTGTGGTGAAGACTGACTGAGGCAGCAGAGGTACATAGCTTTGTACGGGGCCTGGCCCACGGGAAGCATTCCATCATTGGCAGGCATGATTATTTCTGTTATTAGAAGAGAGTGGAGTTGCCCAGAGGAAGGCACCCTGGAAGGAGTAAAAGAGCTTGTTAGTCTCCTTCCTCACCCCCAGGAAGCTTTTCAAGTCATGGAGCAGAAAGATGCAGGGAAGGGATAATGTGTTTGTCTTTCTAAACCACAGGCTGATCTGTATCTTTCCTCTTTGGCCCTAGCCCGCGCACTCAGCCCTGGTTGTTGGTGCTCAGTTGCTACAACAGGCCCTGACAGCCACAGGCTGAAGGATAACCAGGAAGTGCCTGCCCCACACCATGTGCTCACCTTGCTGCCCTCCCAGTCCATACTGGTCTGCCAATGCCTCTGAGATGGCAGCACTCCAAGAGCCATGTCCTGTAGTAAAATGTCTGTTGTGGGTGTCTCTTCTGTTGCTCCTGCCCAATTTGTAGAATGGAAGTACCTGGACAACTCCTTCAACCAGAAGGTCTGTGCCAGCCGCCAAGGCTCCTCAAAGGAAGGTGTGCCTGTAGCCCCCTGGGCTCAGCACAGCAACCTGGGAACAAGGCCAGAGGGTGGCACATGGACGCTGCAGGAGACACTGTCCCCAGACTGCTCCTGATGCTTCCTGTGCTGTTGTTCTGCCCTTTCCTCCTGGGCAGGGCTGAGCTGGGCATGGATCAGAGGAGAATAGAGAAGGGAGTCACACACAGGAATTAATCACTCAGGACCTATCTTGAATGGCTGACTCAGTGTGAATCCCCAGCTGTCTCAATGTGCAGGAAGGGGGGTGGCAATGGGGGATCGTGCAACCCAGTGCAGCTGAACCTCGTGTAGACAAGTCTGGAAGTCCAGAAAACTGGCATTGTGATGGACCTGAGAGGTTCCCTACTCTAGTCTTGCATCCAGTTCTCTGGCCTGCCCGACTGATAGTTATTCTTGAATACCTCCAGTGACGGTGGACTTATTACCTCCTTGGTCAGTGTAACTTGAGCCTCTGCCTCTCTCAAGGCCCCAAACCCACTGTAGCTCCCAAGGGGTGGGAGGACCCAGGGTTTCCTAGAGTTAGTCTCTATAGGGTGAGTATGGGACTTGGCTAGTAGCCATTCTGGGGTACCTAAGCCTGAATTCAAACCAAATTAAAGACCAGTCCATTTCTGGTAAAATTCTAACATTCATACTTTATTGTATTTCCATTCAAAAGTACTGTTTGGAGCTGTGACTCTGGTATATAAGACATTTGTAGTAAAAGAAAATAATTCGCATATGCATTCATGAATCAGTAAAAATAATTTAGGGTGTTGATTCTAGGTTAGACGGTATCATGCATTTCATTCTAGCTTTGGTTCATGGTTCATTTCAAATCCTCAGCAACCGATCTCTCCCGCCCCCTACCCGCCTCCACGCAGCACATTCTGCCTCTGTAGCCAGCATTCAGCCAGTGCGCCTATGTCCCTGGGTAACTAACCTGTGGGGGAAGCCATTCTTGTATCACATGGTCCCCCTCCCATGGCCCCTTTACCTGAGGCCTAGCAGTCAGCTTCCTGGGTGACCACAGGCGGTCAGAATTTGTCAACGGGAGTCAGATCTACAGTATTGTCCAGTCAGAGGAAAGAGAAAGAATCTGTGTGGGAAAGACACGAAGAGGAGGAGGAGGAGACGGAGTAAGGAGAGGAGAACAGAGACTAAATATAAGTATGTGTTGGGGATGTTGGGGACGGCAGTGAGGACCTATGGTTAGCTGACCGCCTCCCACACCACTGTCCCATAGCACACAGGGCCAGCATCTGCACCTGGCACCATGCTTTCCTGAGGAAAGCTGAGGGTATTGGGCTTGTGGTGCAGCCACACAGGGTACAGACCTGTTTGGGGCTTGTGGTTCCCACGGGTTGCCTGAGCTCTATTTGGTGGGTGCCTTAAACTGTGTGTAACCAATAGAGCCTGTACTGCAAATGATTGAGCCATAAGTAGCATTGATATGTCTAAAGAATCCGTGAACAAAAATAGGTGGCCATAGTAACCTCAGTTAATCATTGAAGTCTGAGGTGTCTCACAGTGATTTCTGAAGTCCCTGCATTGTCATTGGTCCCTGCTCTGTGACACTGGCAGTCACCCAGCCACCACTTGAGGGCAGCCATTTGGAGTCCAGATGTACTGAGTTTCCAAGGCAGAACCTCCTCAGCACTCAACCAGCAAGCAGCCTCTCTCTGGGGTGACCCCTGCCCCTTCCCCCAATATATAAAAAACCCTGTACCCCAAAAGAAACATGGTATAGGGTATCTGGGAGTGAGTCCCTTGGAATGGCCATTCTGATCTTAGGCAGGGACCACTGAGGACAAGCAGGCAGAGGGCTCCGGAACAGTCCCCAGCTGCTCTAGGGGCAGGGTGCTCCTGCAAGCTCTCTGTCCTCGCAGGTCTTCTGCCCTAGGACTCAGGCTAGAAGGTCCTCAAGACTCAGGACTGCGCAAGGTCTGACAAGGGAACTGGAATCCCTTAAATCCCGCTTTCCTGCCTGCACAAGGGGCTACCCCAGCACAGTCTTGGGGCCCTGTCCACATGGGACAGACCATCCAAAGTGTCAGGGTTTCGGACTCCCGCGTGGGCACTCCAGGATGTGTGGGTAGATGCAGGCGGCCCGGCTCAGGTCCGGGAGAGTCCGCCCGCGGCTCCGGAGCGTGCATCTGCTTTGAAAGTGAACTAGTGGATTACACACAGCCGGCGCTCAGCTGGTTCTCCAGGTCGGGCCTCTGCGCGGCAGCACCTGGCCGTAGAGCCGCGGGCAGGTCCCTGCGATTGTGGCCAGGCCAGGGCCCGGAGACGAAGGGCGGGCGGGAGCTGGGGCCAAGCAGATGGAGAAAAAGAGTTGGGCAGCGGGGCGTCCCTCGGGCAGAGCGGCTCCTGGCCAAGGCCCCAGCGACCCTCGGCAAACTTCTCCCGGGCTCTGGGTTCGCCGCTGCGTCCTACCTGAGGCCACACCCTGAAATCAAAATCGCGGCCAGGTGAAGCCGACGCCGCACCAACGTGTAAGCGCGGCCCCTCCTCGGCGTTCCCGCGCCGAGGTTCCTCCCGCGGAGGGCGGGCCCGGCTCCCACGGCCTTTTCGAGCGTTCCTGGGCTTCCCGCTCCGCAGGTGGGTGTCCTCCCCGCCCTGGAGGGTGGCGGCGAGGGGACGGACCTCCAAACACGCGCAGTCCCCTTCCCCGGGGTGCATTCCCTGAAGTTCGGGACCAGCCGGTGCCAGGCGAGGGGCCTTGCGCGCAGGCACCGGGAGCTCCGCGCTCCTGAAGCGGGACCTCCCTCCGCGGGCGCCCGCCCAGCGCGGGGCATTCGCGTCCCCGAGAGGGCGCAGCAGTAGGGCCTGTGAGCCGGGGCCGGGTGGCCGCTCCGGGTCGGAGTGCTGCTGGAGAGGGGCCGCCCCGGAAGCGGTGCTGCGCCCAGCGTCCCCTTCCCCCCGGGAGCCCCGCGGGGAGCCTGCCGCCTCTAGCACCTGAGCCAGGAGTTCAGTCGGGAGGCGGGCCCGGGGCGGTTCCCAAAGCCTGGTCGCCGGCCAGTCGCAACACCCGCGGGGACACTTGCTACATTTGCCATAATGCATTTCTGATCTGTTTCCGCGCAGGCCTGCGGAGGACTGACCCAGGAAGGTCCCAGGTCTCCCCTCTCCTCCGTGCCTCAGAGAGCAGCCCACTGAGGGGTGAGGAGTCGCGAGGAAGAGGCGGAAGGCACCAGGAGGTGAGTGAGCGGCCCTAGAACCTTCTGCACCCATTTCGAAGAGCAGGCAGGGAGGGACAGTGGGCAGGCAGGTGGCCCTCCGGGGCTGGCTCCTTCCTGGTACTGCTAGGCGGTGGAGGTGGTCCCCCTTCTGGGTGCTGTCTCTCAATCCTTAGTGGGTGCATGTTAAGTCACTTCCACCGTTTTGCCCCATGGCCCCCCAGTAGACTGGGAGATGGCAAGACCTCAAATGGCCTGGCCTGCCCCCGGGCTCGTCTTCAGAGGTCTGATTGCCATCAGGTCCGATGCCTGTCTGGGGTAAGGGTGTCGCTGAGGCAGAGTGCAGGGAATTCATGCTGGGAAAGAGGTTCCCAAACAGGAAGGGTGGTGGCAGGTCCAGTTCTCCTGCAGGAGTCACAGGTAAAGCTGCTGCTCATTCACCACCTCTCCAGGCCTGCTGAAGTGGCATCCCATCTGGAGTGCAGGTGCTGGCAGGAGCACCAGAGGCTAAGCCATGAAGAGCTCCCCGGTGTAGGCTGCGTTTTCCGTATCTTACCCTATTCTGGTGGGTTTTGGGGAGTTTTTCTGATGTTGTTCTGGATGAGGGGGGCATAGGTTGCCACACTGGGTGGAAAAACCGCATGATTCCATGCAAGGTAATGGTCAGCCTGCAATGCCATGAATTCTCCTCCATAGTATATAGAACAGTAGCTGAGGACACATTTGGAACCGAGAGAGTGGGCTTTGAATCCATCCGGACTTTGCCTTTGACTCCTTAGACAAGTTGCTTCGCTTCTCTACACACTTTTAAATGGCCTCATCTGTAAAATGAGAATGCGACTGCCGTCCTCCTAAGGCGGTTGCGGGGAGTAACTCTGGCAGTGGGCTGCCCCGTTAGCCTCCAGCTATGTTGGGAAGGGCTAAACCACTTCAAGGTCTCCTGTCCTGGACAACTTTGAGGGCAGTCTGACTGTTTGGCAAGCTATTGTCAGAGGATATTAGAGCAAAGCTATAGGAATAAGGTAAAGGTAAGGGACCCTGGAGGGCGAGTAGTGGGAGACCCTAATTCAGGATCTCTGGACCTCATGGTAACCCAGGGAAGCGGCCATTTCTGGAACAGGACCTGGCTTGGGCATCAGAAAAAGCACATGTCACACATGTTTATGTGTTCATGGGTGACCGTGGAACCGCCGGTGTTGCCTGGCACAGAGGGAGCCTCTGGCTTGAGCTTCCAGTCCCATCTCTGCTCTGCATAGCTGTGTGATCCAGGGCAGGTCATTTGACTTCTCTGGGCACTGAGCATTGTGGATGAGCTTGGAGTTTGGAGTTTGGAGTCGGAGAGATCTGACTTTGAATCCCAGCTCCACACTTATGATCTTGGACAATTACTTCTCTCTGAGCCTCAGTTTCTTCATCTGTAAAATGGAGCTGGCAATAGCTACAATTAGCCATTAGAGGCACTAATAAAAAGCACCTAGCACAGTATCTCCATGTGTTAGGTACTTTATAAGCTGCCTTTTTCTCTTGTCTCCTCCTCCTCTTTCCAGCTCCCTGCTGTCTAAAATGGGCCCAGCAAAGCAGGTTCAGCCCAACTCACAGTGGTGTTGTGAATGTAAAGTGAGGAGGTGAAATGGGGGTCTGGAAAGTTAAGGGCTATAGAAAAGAGGCAGTCTTGTGATTAGGGACGCCAGAAGCTCCTTCTAGCTAGGCAATGAGGTCCCTATGCTGAGGGCCCAGACCTCTGTGTGCAGAGGCTGTTGAGAATCTGAGGTAGTGAGAGGGTCCCTGGCTTGCAGCCCTCCCAGGAAGCCATTCTTCAGGTCTTCCCTTAGAAATAACCACATGCCCAGGAAAGCCCAGCACTGTGCACCAGGAGAGAGGCAAAGGTTGGGATTCGAGGTTCAGTAAACGGAGGTCAGAGGCTGGTCTGGCCTGAGCTGCTGCTGGACCGTAGCACTGTCCGTGCGGGCTGGAGCTGGTTGCAGGAGGAGGGCCTGAGTCAATATTGACCTTCCTTGGCTGGCTGGCTGGCTGGCCTGCTCTTCAGCCTCTCATTCAGCTGGAGTGTTGACACAAGCGACTGAACGAGCTGTATTATTGTATTCTTTTAAACAGCAGCCCATTATCTCTCCCCTGGGGATTCACTGGGCCTGTGGCATGGGAATGGTGACAAAGGCAGGGAGCCCAAGCATTTTGGCGGGTTACATGCCATGCTCTCTGCCCGGCGCATGCTGCATCTCTCAGGGTCCCTCAAGTGGGACAGCAGAGCTTCAGGGTCCCGCTCATCCTCCCGGGGCCTCTCCACACTTCCGCGCAGTGGCCCTGGGCAGGTTCTCTGAAGCTTGCGGGCATCCACATGAGTTCCACAACCTGGGTCTGGGACCCTCCTCCCCTGCGGGTGACAGCCGAGTAGAAAAGCAGATGATACATTTCTTCCCCTGTGTATTTTGGGTGCCAGTATAGGGAGCTGGGTCCCTCGAGTCACATGAAGAGGAGCAGATGGCAGACTCGGACCCCAGCGGAGGCTGAAGTGAGACAGAGTTCAGCTCCACACAAGAACCACTGAGGGGACAGAGGGGACAGAAGTCAGGGGCCACAGGGGGAGCTTTTCATCACTGAATGAGTTCTAGCAGAGTGGGGCAGCCTCCTGTTGTGAATGCCAGAAGGACTGAAATTTGGGCCAAGGGGAAGGTCAGACCCCATCAGGAGCCCCATAGACCCTACCTTCCCATCTCTGCTGGCTGCAGAAGCTTGGCCTAGAGCAAGATCTGTGAGGATTTTCTCTTGTTTACCATAGTCCCCAGAGCCTGAACTAGAGTGGGTGCATAATAGATACTTTTTGAAAAAAGGAATAGTATAATTTCCCAGTTAGGCACAATGGTAGCTCCTCTGGTCCTAACGACTCAAGTGACTGAAGTGGGAGGGTGCGTTGAGGCCAGAAGTTCGAGGCTGCAGTGAGCTATGATCACGCCACTGCGCTTCAGCCTGGGTGACTGAGTGAGACTCTGTCTCTAAAAAAAAAAAAGTCTTTTTTTCTTTTTTATTAGGCACAAGATTAGAAATTTAAAAAAATTTTGAAACGAACTTCTGAAAGTAAAGTTTGAGAAAAATCCTTCTGGCCAATGGGAATATTCCAGTGAAAGGCCGCCTTCTGTTCACAGTAATTCTCAACCAAGGGTCGAGTGAGGCCTGTCACCTGTCGGAATGTGTGTAGGATGACACTTCCCATAGGGGGTTAAAAGAGGTCAAGAAACCCTGCTGCAGATCTCAGGGCATCAGGCCCAGCCCTGGAGGTGACAGGGTCCTCTGGAGGCCACTCTGGCAGGATGGTGACGGTAGCAGGATACTTTCCTACGTTCTATAGAACTCAGGGGGCTCACCTCTGTCTTGGGGCTGTGATTCTAGGTTAGGCCTTTCCCCAAAGTGTCTTGGGTAGGCCTGAGAATAACAGAAGCTGGTGGTGAGAGCAGACGGCCACCGCAGCCAAGTTCATATCAGGGTCTGCGTCCAACTCGTGCCTGCCCCTTCTTTGCCTCTCGGCTTGCACAAGCCACTTGCTCTCTCCTCCTCTGCATCATGGCGACAGTACTAGCACTACCTCACGGGCTTGTGGCAAGGAGATCACGTGGGTGAAATGCTCAGCCTGGAGCCAGTACTTATGCTGGGCTTTTCCTGAGTGACGACTGTGAGAAATACCCAGAGCTCCTCCGTGAGCTCCCCTCACCGTGCCTGGAAAAGCTGGCAGAGGTGAATTCGTCCATCCCTTGTCACCTACAAAAATACCAAGGCCTACAGAAGGCGAGCAGGCCAAGGTCACAAGCCCGGACTGAGGAACACCAAGTGCCAGGTCCACACTGAGCCAGCACTCGGCCTTGTGGCCGAGGACATGAGCCCTGATAAGCAGTCCCTGAGCCTCCCTGCGAGAACGACTGGGCGTGCCAGCCCCCCACCCCACTCCCTGGCGCCTTGAGCAACCCAGGAGCCAGCTCACTAGGCAGCAGCCTCCTCTCTTCCCAGTCACCCAGAAATGGCAGGGAGTCCACCAGCCTCGTTTCTAACAATCCGCTTCCCAGCAGTCCCAGCGCTTTCACAGACAACCCAATGCTGACTCCTCCAGGTGGCTGCAAACCCCTTTAGACTCACTTTCTGGAAGCCAGCTTCCCAGCCTCGGCGTGCTCTTGTCAGTCCCTTCGGTGGGCTGTGTTCTTGCCTTGAAAGAGACTCAATATGTGGAAACAGCCCAAAGTCACTCCAGGCCAGGTCTGGAAGGTCAGGTGGGTGTGGTGTGACCCTGTAGGATACCACCACTTCTGGTGAAAAGCAGGGTGACAGGTTAGGAGGACAGCTGACGTGGGCTCACAAGGGCCCCAAAGGCGGTTCCCAAAGAGGAGTTCTGGAAATACCGGAGCACGTTTGGAACAGGCAGGTACATTCCTGAGGGGTCTGCCTCATATAGCAACGCTCATTTGAATGTCCACGCTCTGGCTTGAGGTTTAAATGCAGACTCATCCTCTGTAGTGCCACCCTGCATTTGTGGGGCCCCAATGGCTCCGGTGACTCTGGCATCCCAGGGCCCAGCCCATGGGTGTCTCCTCTCCCGAGAGGAGACCTAGTTGGGGGGTGGCCTGCCCCCAGTGCGGCTGCTTGTCTCATCCCAGATGTGAACACTAAACCAGCCAAGCCTCGGTGCCATGCTCTGGGAATCATTTTGTGTCTGTGAAACAGTAGGATCTGCCACAAAACTTACCCACCACCCATGAAGCCAAGCCTTTGGGTTACCTGGAGTCAGGCTAAGACCCTACAGAGGGGCGGTGGCCACATCCTTTGCTGGAGGGAACACACACCTGCTGTTTTCTGTAGCTTTTCATGGATGCCAAGCCCCGACCATCACAGCCCTGACCATGACCTCTTTGAAACATTTTACCGCTTGCTGGGTGAAAAAACACCTGGTTCCTTGCAAGGTAAAGGTCAGCCTGCAAGTTAGGAGAGCCCCAGGCCCCCTGGCCTCCGACTCACAGGTCAGCCCAGGAAAGAACTTAGCAGGCTCCTTCCCTGGAGGGTCTGGCCCTGTCCTACACACTTCACGCACATCCCACGCGTTTCTGTTCATAAATACCTGCAGGGAGAGAGAATAACCACAGCTGACTCCCTCTAGGGTTGGCATGGCGGATGGAGCAGGGGCTTTGGAATTGGATCTGGATTCAAACCTTAACTCAGTCATTTCCTGGTTCTGTGACCTCAGGCGAGTTGTTTAACCTTTGAGCCTCATCTGGATTTGTGGATAAGAATTCCTTCTCTCAGGGTTGCATGAGGATTCAATGAGCTAACCCTCGGAAGAGCCTTAGCATGTAATAGGTGCTCAAGAAAAGTTCTTCCCTTTCTGTCTCTGAGACTGCTGCCCCTGCAGCACCACTGTGGCACTCTTCAGTGATCCCGGGTACAAGGCTCCCTGAACTGTTCCACCAGCTCCACCCTTGGGTTTACTGGGGATAGCAGCATTTCCTCCAGAAAGTGGGTGCCAGGAACTGTCAGCCCCCACCAGCCAGGCTCTGGCTGAAGGAAGCCCCACAGCAGGGGAGCTTCCTTCTTCAACTGGTATGGGCTGGACCCTTCCCTCCCAGCCCTGGGCATCGCCCCCTCCACCATGCAGTCATGGTTCAGCCAGCAGGAAGATGCCTGCAGACATCCAGAAGAGGAAAGTTCAAAGCAGTCCTCGGAATCCTCAGTGCATCCTCCCTCCCCTGTGATAGGGCAAGGTGTTAGCCAGGAGGGGCTGGGGCCGTGCCTGAGCTGCCGCCTGCCTCTGTCTGTTTCCACTTCAGGGTCTTAGGCCCACCTCACTTCTTTCAAGCTAGGCAGAAGAAAAGGCAGGGTCTGGTTCTCCAAGGGGAAGTCCTCCTCCTTCCTCCTCCTGGTGTCTTCTTGGAGGAAATCTCCTCCTCTAGATGAATTGCGTGCAGATGGAGATGCTAGAGGGGGAATAGTAACAGCTGGCATGGCCCATGCGACTTAGCCTTGGGGCCTCATGGCTGGTGCAGTACCCACCCTCCCTCAGCCCGGGGGCCTTGGAGATGTAGATGGGAAAGGGAGCCGTGACAATGACAAGTGGAGGGCCCCTGGCTGGGTGTGCTCCAGGACATGGCCTGATGCTGGAAAGAGGTAGGGCATGTTTTGTCCTGGGTGATTCACTTGAGATGATCAGGGCAGCAATAGCCCCATTCAGGAGGGCGAATGTCTCTCTCAGTCTCCGTGGATCACTCTTCTTTTTAAATATTTTGTTTTCCACCATGCATGGTGACTCACGCCTGTAATCCCAGCACTTTGGGAGGCCGAAGGGGGTGGATCACTTGATATCAGGAATTCAAGACCAGCCTGGCCAACATGGTGAAACCTCGTCTCTACTAAAAATACAAAATTAGCTGGGTGCGGTGATGTGTGCCTGTAATCCCAGTTACTCGGGAGGCTGAGGCAGGAGAATCGCCTGAACCCAAGAGGCAGAGGTTGCCGTGAGCGGAGATTGCACCACTGCACTCCGGCCTGGGCGAAAGAGCAAAACTCAGTCCCCAAAAAAAATTGTGTTTTTTTTTTAGGGAGGCAAGCCATTGTCTTTAAGAAAAATTTAGAAAGAGTAGAAGGAAATCACCTGTAGCCCCACCAAGTAAACAGGACAACTAATATTTTGATCTATTTCCTTCAAATAGCCATTGTATTTATACTGCATTGACAAATTACCATAGGCAAAATCTTTAGAGCTAATCCCCTACCCCTAGTCTATATCATCAAGAATTCCACTTTGGGCAAAGAAAATCTTGATGGTTTAGTTTGTGTCTGGGACCCGTAAGTGTGGACAGGTTTAGGCCCCAGCAGGTCATGGGCTCCAGGAGCGCCCACCAAGCCGGGGGCCCTCGTAATGACCACACTGGACCCGAGGGACAGGACAGCCAGGCTACGGGTCCGCGCCATCACTCCCACCGGCTTTATTATTTTACCTTTCACATTGAGGTATACGATCTGTCTGCATAATTTTGGGGTATGAGATGAGCTCATTCTTCCAGGTTCATTTTTTTCCATGCAGATATTGAATTACTTCAGCTACATTTATTAAAAAGATCATCCATTCCCCCAGCATGTTCCAGGGTCACCTTTGTCATCCATCAAATGACCTCATAAGAGTGGGTCTATTTTTGGATTCTCTCTTCTGTTCCATGGGTCCATTTGTCAATCTTTTTGCCAATTCCATACTAAATTATTGTAGCTTTATAATAAATCTTGATATCTACTTAGTATAATCCTCCAAGTTTGTTCATTAAGATTGTCTTGAATCTTCCTGGTTCTGTTTCTCTATGAATTTTAGAATCAGTTTATCAATTTCTACCAAAGGAAGTATGCCGAGATTCTGTGTGAGACGGAAGTAAATCTGCAGGTTAACTTGGGAATAATTGACATCTTTACAGTATTGACCTTCTAATCTATGAACATTCTTTAATATCTTTAATAACATTTTGCATTTTCCAGTATAAGGACTCTGTATATCTTTTCGTTAGATTCTAGATATTTTGTATTTTTAATGTAAAATGGCATCTTTTTAAAAACTTCATGTTGTTACTGGTATGTAGAAATCCAGTTGATTTTTAAAAAGGATGACCTTGAATCAGGGACCTTTTAAATTCACTCCCCAGTAGTTTTACGTAGATTCTTCTGCATTTTCTACTTACACAGTCAAGCTGCCCCACGCAGTGTTGGCCTCACCACATTTCAGATGAGTCCAAGCAGCCTCCCTTTAGGTGGCTGATTTTGCAGAGCTAAATGGTGGCCTCTGGTTTCTAAAGCGCTACTCCCTAGCCCGCCCCCCGGCCCCCCTCCCCGAGCCTGAGCTCAGCTGATTGCCTCTGCCAACTCCCACCCTCACCACCACCCCACCTGGCCCCAGAACAGCCTTAGGGGTCCTTCTTTTTCCTGTGTTCTCCCTGCTGCCTCTAGGAAGAACGTTTTCTGGAATGGCTCGCTGTCAGAGTGGACTCAGGAGAGGAACCCAGAGTCACTGGGACCATTTCCTCAAGATGCTCTCCTGGGCATCCCTGCAGCAAAAGCTGAGCGCTTGGCTGGGGCAGGGGAGCTGGAGAGAGGGGTGTTCTATGTTGGGGGGATTAGCCAGCTCTTCTTCAGCTGCAGTCTACGTCCGTGCACCTCCAGAAGACTTAACAGCTAGGGAGGAGGGTGAAACAGGCAGCTCAGCTAATCCAGGGATAGCCAGTCTGTCCAAGAGACTGGGGGGATAGACCTGCTGAATAAAGATTCTTCTGTAGCAGAAGGCAAAGGACGTAATCCCAGCACTTTGAGAGGCTGAGATGGGTGGATCATTTGAGGTCAGGAGTTTAAGACCAGCCTGGTCAAGAAGGTAAAACCCTGTCTCTACTAAAAATACAAAAATTAGTTGGGCGTGGTGGTGGGCACCTGTAATCTCAGCTACTCAGGAGGCTGAGGCAGAGAACTGCTTGAACCCAGGAGGCAGAGGTTGCGGTAAGCCACGATCATGTCACTGCACTCCAGCCTGGGCAGCAGAGTGAGACTCCGTCTCAAAAAAAAAAAAATTAGCCAGGTATGGTGGTGGGCACCTGTAATCCCAGCTACTCAGGAGGCTGAGGCAAGAGAATCATTTAAACCTGGGAGGTGGAGGTTTCAGTGAGCCAAGATTGTGCCACTACACTCCAGCCTGGGCAACGGGTTGGCAAGACTCCATCTCAAAAAAAAAAGGCAAAGGCCAAGAGGTAGGACGACAAATTTTACCAAGCCATGATGTAGATATGGCGAGGTCCCCAGGTCCCAGACCCCTGAAAGCTGGCATGACCTCTTTGACTGGTAAGTCTGAGCAGAAAGCGGTTTACTGTTATTCCCAGACTTGTATCTGCCCAAGTGCCAGTGTCTGGAGGGCCTGAGCTTCAAGACAGAGATGCGGAGAGGTACCATCACGAGAGAAACAGCCATCATGTGTGGGGACTCTGCTTACTTCACACACCCGAAACCCTATAAGCTGTCTTTCATTAGCCCCACTGGCTCGGATCATTTCAGTAACTTGTTCAAAGTCTCTCCAAATTAGTGGAAGACTCCCTGAAAGTCACCTGCAACTCACACCAGTTATTTTATTACAAAGTACTTGGTCTGTAAGGGTCCCACATGCATGGCTCTGCCCCTAGGGAGTGTTTGGTGGACTCCCAAAGCTGAAGGCACAGAAGCATGGCTGACACTGAGATGTGGCGTGGATGCAGATGGAGTCATGCATAGAGAACTCCCTGTGGGGAAAACCACTGGCCGTCCAGGGCCCCTGCCTTTCTGCCAGCTGCCTCCCAGGTCTCTGACCTCCTTCAGAACCTGCCAAAATGACTAGAAAAATGCTGTTTCCAGAGCAGGAGGCAAAAGAGACCATGATGGCCCTATACTCCAGATCTTCGGGTGGATGAGTCGTCTAAGCGTTCAATCCAAGAATCATGTTTCAATTTGTTTATTGAAGCCTGGAAATGACCTTTTCAGGTGACATAAGAACCCAATGAGCTGTTTTGAGTCTCTTCAGATTCAAAAGCATTCAAGCGGCAGCCCTGACCCTATCTGTCATCAACCTGTGATCCCAGGCCCCGGGCTCCCCAGAAAGTGAAACTAGACAGCCCTTTGGAAGTGTCCCTTCCCTTCCCAGGCTCCCAGTGCCCCCCTCTCAGATCTAGCCATGCTATCCATTGCAAGCCTGTGTCACTTCTGTGGATGGAGCTCAGCACGACCTTAGGCAAAGCCAGAATCAGCAAGGCAGAGGATACAGGCTTGATTGCAGTTATGGTTTTTTGGGGTTTTTTTTTTTTTTTTTTTGAGACAGAGTCTCACTCTGTCACTCAGGCTGGAGTGCAGTGGCACGATCTTGGCTCATTGCAACCTCTGCCTCCTGTGTTCAAGTCATTCTCCTCCCTCAACCCCACAAGTATCCAGGACTACAGGCATGCACTGCCACGCCTGGCTAATTTTGGCTAATTTTTTAAAATTTTTAGTAGAAAGAGGTTTTCACCATGTTGGCCAGGCTGGTGTCAAAATCCTGACCTCAGGCAATCCACCCGCCTTGGCCTCCCAGAGTGCTGGAATTACAGGCATGAACCACCACGCCCGACCCAGGTGATGTTTTACATAGATAGAGCTCCAAGACCAGAGAGAAGAGTCCCAAGGGGAGGTGGTGCTCTCTGCCTTCTCCGGAGAGCTTCACTCCTAAGATAACTGCCCCCCACCCACCCCAGGCTATCCTCTTGGCTCAGGGCCTTTCTGGAATTGAGGTAAAGCACCTGGTAACCAAAGGCCCTTTAGGGGCCCCCTGATACATGGTCACAGACTGGCCAGCATGTTAGTGATCAGCTGGTTGGCTTTGTATTAATCCGTCATATTAACAGGTTCTGCCATCCTGGGACAAACCTGAGTTGTAATAAACAAACAAACAAACAACTAATCTACTCTTGAATTCAATTTAATAGTTTTGTTTAAGATTTTCACAGTTATGTTCCTAATTGAGATTAGGGTCAAATTTTCCTTTTCTTGTACTCTCCTTACCTGGTTTTAAGAATCAAGGTCATACTCGTTTCATAAAACAAGTTTGCTAGCTTTCCTCCCTCCTTCCCCTTTTTTAAAATTCGTTGACACTGGAATGATATTTGTAATGGGCTTTGGATTTTATAAAAACACACCCCCCAAGTCTGCCTGCTCCTCAGGGGACTTGGCACAGACAAGAAGATACCGCTTTTCCTTGTTGTTGGTCTGTGCTGCTTATTTATGGTGCCTTTGTTGTTTCTGGGACTGTTCTGCTGGGAGCCAGCCATTTCCCTGAGGAAGTGGGGATGGAGTGGAGGGAGGCCCTAGGCTGGGGAAGGGGGAGCTGTGCAGGGGGAGGGGAGGGAGCCCTGAGCCTGGTGCCCCAGCCCCTGCTTCAGCCACCCGTGGTTCCCAAGCAGGAGCTCAACTCAACCCTGCCTTTACAGACACCATGTTCCGCAAGAAAAAGAAGAAACGCCCCGAGATCTCAGCCCCACAGAACTTCCAGCACCGTGTCCACACCTCCTTCGACCCCAAAGAAGGCAAGTTTGTGGGCCTCCCCCCACAATGGCAGAACATTCTGGACACACTGCGGCGCCCCAAGCCCGTGGTGGACCCTTCACGAATCACACGGGTGCAGCTCCAACCCATGAAGGTAAGCGGTGCAGGCAGGGATGGGGGTCAAGCTCGGCCTCTCCCAGTACACAGACAACCATACCTGGCTAAGCCTCAGACAGGCCCCTGGAGGAACCACCTACTTCACAGCTATCAATTAACCAGCCGCTTTCGCTCCCCGCCTGTCAGTCTGGCATTCTCTCCTTGGGTAAGCCAGGGCGAAGGAGTCTGGGGAGAGCCTCTCTGCAGGGTGCTAGGGTTGCCAAATTCAGCACATGAAAATACAAGATGCTCAATTGCGGCCTGGTGCAGTGGCTCACGCCTGTGATCCCAGCACTTTGGAAGGCTGAGGCGGGAGGATCACGAGGTCAGGAGTTCAAGACAAGCCTAACCAACATGGTGAAACCCTGTCTGTACTAAAAATACAAAAATTAGCTGGGCGTGGTGGCTCACACCTGTAGTCCCAGCTACTTAGGAGGCTGAGGCAGGAGAATTGCTTGAACCCAGGAGGTGAAGGTTGCAGTGAGCCGAGATCATGCCACTGCACTCCGGCCTGGGCAACAGAGCAAGACTCCATCTCAAAAAATAAAGATGTTCAACTGCATTTGTATTTCAGATGAGAATGAATAGTCTTTTAGGACATACCCCATTCAATACTTGCACCTGCAGCTCCATGGGGACTGAAGGCTCTCCCAGACCAGGAGAATTTTAGTGGTGAGAGTCAGGACTAGTAGACCCAAGAGTCTGGTAGAAGTTGGGGTCAGGGGCCCTATGAGGGTTTGGAGGCCGTGAAGCCAGTGTATGTGAAGGAGCCCCCGGCCTGGTCTCTGCCTCCTCAGAGGGCTGGGCACATCTTCCCAGCCACCCGTGGAGCTACAGAAGGGAGCCCCACCCCTGAGCTCCAGCTCCCAGGCCCAGCCGCCGCACCCTGGGCATGCTGGATGCAGCCCCATGGCACTCATGGTCTGCTCTGCTGACGGTGGGTCTTCTCCCTGCCACCTTGCACCCAGCACAGGTGGGACCCACTGTGGGCCCTGAGAAATTATGGAAAAATGAGTGGGTGGATGACACAGCAGGGGAGATCCTTAGGTGGTCCTCCCCCGGGCCCCCGAGGACATTCTCTGACCCTGATATCCTGGCTGCCCCTCCCTGCTGCAATCAGGCAGCTCCCACACACTCCCTTGTCCCCCACAGACAGTGGTGCGCGGCAGCGCGGTGCCTGTGGACGGCTACATCTCGGGGCTGCTCAACGACATCCAGAAGCTGTCAGTCATCAGCTCCAACACCCTGCGTGGCCGCAGCCCCACCAGCCGGCGGCGGGCACAGTCCCTGGGGCTGCTGGGGGATGAGCACTGGGCTGCCGACCCAGACATGTACCTCCAGAGCCCTCAGTCTGAGCGCACTGACCCCCACAGCCTCTACCTCAGTTGCAACGGGGGCACACCAGCAGGCCACCAGCAGATGCCATGGCCCGAGCCACAGAGCCCACGGGTCCTGTCCAATGGGCTGGCTGCAAAGGCTCAGTCCCTGGGCCCCGCCGAGTTCCAGGGCGCCTCACAACGCTGTCTGCAGCTGGGTGCCTGCCTGCAGAGCTCCCCACCAGGATCCTCGCCCCCCACAGCCACCAGTAGGCATGGAATGAAGGCTGCCAAGCATGGCTCCGAGGAGGCCCGGCCGCAGTCCTGCTTGGTGGGCTCAGCCACGAGCAGGCCAGGTGGGGAAGGCAGCCCCAGCCCCAAGACCCAGGAGAGCAGCCTGAAGCGCAGGCTGTTCCGAAGCATGTTCCTGTCCACTGCTGCCACAGCCCCTCCAAGCAGCAGCAAGCCGGGCCCTCCACCACAGAGCAAGGTAAGTCAGGAGCCAGGCCTGCGGGCGTCCACTGCGGAGTGGGTGCAGGGACACAGGACCTGCCTGGCCTTCCCTAGAGGCTCCCCGGACTCCTTCCCCATAAAGCGGCAGGAATGTACATGGTAACCTCTTCTCTAAGGAGGCCGGCCTGCCTCCTCCCTCCCTCGCTCCCTCGCTCCCTTCCTTTCCTTCTTTTCTCTGTGGCAATAGTGTTGTTTCACATTTCCGTCATTATTTGTGTGGCCATAGGAAACACTGGAGGACAGTATTTGCCTAGTCCAGAGGCAGTAGGAGGGCCGACCTGTGGCATGTGTGACTGCTTCAGACGCACATTTTTCTTGTGAGAAAGGAAAGGGTGAAGGGAGCCCATGGTGACGTTTCTTGGCAGGCAGAGGAGAGCACGTTTTTGCTTCCTGCAGGCCCTCCAGCATCCTGTCCATAGTGACAGCAACCTGCTTTCCCATTTGGCAGAGGAGGAAACTGACAGAGGGTGAGACACTCCGAGGCATGGATCGTGAGTCAGAGAAGGAAGATGGGGGTACTCTGGGGCTGCCTGTCAGACCCGGCCCTCTTGGCTCATGGCTCTTGTGTATGAAGCTTTACAACCACGGCAGCCACTTGTCCTTTAGCTCCTTCCTAATAAACGGCTGCTGACAGTGGCATGGGTGATGGATCCTCCCCTCCCTCCTGGAAGGGCTTTAAGACAAGCCTGGATCCTCCCCTGTCAGCGGTGGGGTGAGTGTGGCCCAGCCTGCCCAGGGTTGGGGTTTGGGGACGGCCTGGACTACAGCCTTTCTGGGTCACTGCTGGCCAGCTCAGGTACTCAGAGAAAGTTCTGGGCTTTGTGTACTCCTGTCCCCTACTAGGTCAAAGGACAGTGGGTTGGGATTCCCATAGGGTGTGGCGTGGTCTGTCTGTGAGAGGAACAAGAGAATCTGTAAGCTGCAGGGTCTTTGGAAGGCCGTGCCGCTGGAGAGACTCGGCCAGAAAATAAGGTGAGGTCAGGGCAGTGCACCCTGCTGGGAAGGTGAGAATGGGAGCCTGGCCTCCCCTGTCTCTCAGGAGTCCTGCTGGGGGACCTCAGGGATTTGGAGAAACGGGTTGTCAGCACTGGGCTGGGCACTCATTTGCATCTTCCTGGGCTCCTCCCAGCACCCCACAGCAGGGGGAGGGGCCTGTCCATCCCTGCACAATGTGCTGAGCACTCACCACGGGCCACTGCTCCGCGGGTGCTGGGGTGTCCCCATACCTGTGGGAACAGGCGGTAGTTATCCTGAGTTCCAAATCCAGGGGAGTGGTTTCCCTCTGGGCAACTCAGACACACCTTTCAAGATTTCTACTTTGAAGCCAGATGTCTCAAAGGCAAGGCTGAGACCCCCTGAGCTGCTCTGGGCTGGGGTTTCTCAGCCCCTGCCCTGCTCATCCTTTGTGGCAGGCTCTGCTTGCACTCTAGCAGCCTCCCTGGCCTCTACTCCCTAGAAGCTGGTGGTACCCCTGGTTGGAACAACGAAAAATGTCTCCAGACATTGCCAAATGTCACTTGAGCACCGCCATTGAGAACCATTGCCTTCAGCAAATTCCAACACAGATGGGGGCATCAGCCTTCCTCCTCCTCCTCCACTACCTACTTCAGGAGCCCCCAGACCAAGCCAGCAGCCCTCAGCACCAGGGCTGACTCAACACTTGCAACAACTTCCATAACAGCAGTCAGGCCACAGGGGCCACGGGGTGTGCCAGGCATGGCTGCAGGAGGGTCCGAGCATAGACCCCAGGGCTTCTGGACCTCGCTGCAGGCAGTGTGGTCTGGAGTCACCCTGGCTAAAGAGCACAGGAAGACAGGGCGTGGGGGCACAGAGGCCAAAGAGGCAAGACAGCTTGTTAGGAGCTTGGGGGTTTAGAGACGTTCCACTTAAGAGTCAGAGGGCAAACACTGGTTAAGCACCTACTGTGTACTCCGATTTATGCCAAGGATACACGGCATCGGTAGGATCACAGCATGGGAGTCAGCAGCCATGGGCGTCCTGTGGGTTCCAGTGCCTACGGGATAATCAAACAACCTGCAGGGTAATGAGGATTACACGAGAGGGCACTGAAGGCACTTGTCAAAGGAGTAAGCCCTCAATAAATGGCTTTATTATTATTTGAGATAGCATCTCCCTCTGTCACCCAGGCTGGAGTACAGTGGCACAATCTCAGCTCACTGCAACCTCCACCTCCTGGGTTCAAGTGATACTCCCACCTCAGCCTCCCAAGTAGCTGGGACTGTGGGCTCACTCCACCACACCCAGCTAATTTTGGTATTTTTAGAAAAGATGGGGTTTCCCCATGTTGGCCAGGCTGGTCTCAAACTCCTGACCTCAAGTGATCCGCCCACCTCAGCCTCCCAGAGGGCTGAGATTACAGGCATGAGCCACTGTGCCAGGACGGCTTTGTTATTTTTAAAAATACTATGCCATGGCCTCTCCCCTTTAGGATACTTACGGTACAGCCCCCTAAGCCCACAGCTGGAGAGCCATGGCTCAGGGCAGGAAGTGAGGCACTGCTATAAACATGCCTGCCTCTTCTAGCAGCCTCCTTCCCAAGAGGTCTGTCACATGAGTAACTTCAGAATTAATCCAGAGCCTGTAACAATTAATTAATTCCATTGTCGTGTCCCCCTTTCCCTTTCTTGTGTGGCTTCCCAAGTTTCATCTGGTACTTGCTTGTGATTACATTGAGTAAAAGTCCCTCCCTGTGGAGACAGGCAGTGAAGCCAACGAAAGGACACTGGGGACTAGACCTTGCCAGGCTGAATACCAAGCCAGCTCCCCGGACTCCCTGGCCTGTGTCCCAGACTCCGCCAGTGCTGGGCCCCCCTCCCCCAGCCTCCAGTTGCAGGCTCCGCCCTGAGCCCAGCCAGCACCCGCAGCTCAGCAGCAGCACAGGGACCTGACCTGTGGAGACAGGGAAGGAACCCCCACCTCGGCCTGTCCACGTGGCTCTTGCCCCCATGCCCACACATCCTCAGAGTGGAGCTGACCCATGCAGAAGCCCTAGAGGCCAGGAGGGGAAGGAGATAATTTCACAGCCTTTCTTAGGAGCTTCAGGATGAGACAGGTCATTAGAGCCACCTCAAGAGGAGCTTTAGGTGGTCCCCAAGCTTCCGCCCCAACCCTCATGGATGGGCAGCTGGAGAGCATGTTTTCTAAGTCCACACTCAGGCCAGCAGGCAGCCTCCTTAGAGCCCTGAGCCTTCCTACAGGGTGACTGTGTGATGCAGTGAACCTCTGCTCCTAGGACCTGGCATCACAGCCATGCTCCCTCCACCCCCTCACAGCATACCACCCACTCATGCAGAGCTTCTCAAAGTATGTTCCATGGGCCTCCTAGGACCCAGGGACCTTGTTCAAATGCAGCGTGGTCTGCTCTAGGGTCCCACTGAACCAGGTTCTGCAGTTTATCCAGCTCCCCAGATCGCTGCACACACTCCTGCATCGTAGTGGAGACGGGGGCTCAGGGAAGATGACTTGCATGAGGCTCATCACAGGGCAGAGAAGCCCAGGGCTGGGCCCCAGGTCCTCACAACCCGGTCCAGAGGTCCCACTGCTCCTCTAGACAGTGGATGGTGACAGTCAGGTGCTGGCAAGGACATGGGAGAATGTTTACTGTCCAAATGCAGTCACCAGAGATGGAGTGAGTCGAGGCAGTCCTGGGAGGTTTTCTAGCTCCTTCCCTGTGAAGGTCAAGCATGGCTCGCGGCAGCAGGAGTACTTGTTACACCCTAAGCAGGCCAGGGACTTGGCTGGAGAGTGGAAGCCCTGAGGCCATGGTGGGGCTCAGGAAAGGGAGGGAGTAGGGGTTGCTAAAGACATTTAAAAGACTCTGATGGGACCCAAGGCTCAGATTTGGGGTTTGGGGTCCCTGAGCAAGCATCCCAGCCCAAGCTTACTGCTTAAGATTTCATATAAGTTGTTTCAGCTCTGGGATCAGGACCAGGACCGCTGGGCACCTAAGACAGTTGCTTACATGATAGGTTTGGAGAAATTCCTAGAAAGCTTTCTCTGCAACCCCTAAAGCATTCCTCTCCAGGTGCCCTTTGAAAATATATAATGCGGCTGGGCACAGTAGCTCATGCCTGTAATCCCAGCACTTTAGGAGACCGAGGCGGGTGGATCACAAGGTCAAGAGATCAGGATCATCCTGGCCAACGTGGTGAAACTTCGACTCTACTAAAAATACAAAAAATTAGCCGGGTATGGTGGCACTCGCCTGTAATCCCAGCTACTCGGGAGTCTGAGGCAGGAGAATCGCTTGAACCCGGAAGGTGGAGGTTGCAGTGAGCTGAGATCATGGCACTGCACTCCAGTTTGGCAACAGAGCAAGACTCTGTCTCATTTAAAAAAAAAAAAAAGTACATAATGCCTGGCAGGGGTCATGGTGCCTGTCACCACTCGTTGGGAGAACCCAAAGACGGGAGGGCGCCCTTCCTGCCAGAGAGAGCAGGAGGGCTTGGGCTCGGAAAAGCAAGAAGCCTCACAGGCTTCCAGGGCTGGGCCTAAGCAGGGCTCACTGGGGGCCCAGGCTGCCCCTCAGCTCCACCTTCCCTCCTTCCCCACCAGAGTACTGAGGCTAGGCCCCCTACCTTCTTCCCCGTGTGTCTGGGGGTCCTCAACCAGGAGTTTCATGCCAGAGGGAAGTGGAAGGACTCCTTTAGGGGTCCTTAAGATGCCTCCCCATCCCTGGCCTCAAGTCTTGGCTTTGGCTGGACCTACCCTCCTGACTCCAGATCTCTCTGGCACCAGATCCCCAGCCAGGGGAGACACCTGAGAACCCCACAGATGGCGACACAGCTCTGTGATCCTCTGTCAGGGACATAACCTCCCAGCACAGGCTCGCAGACTCCCTGCTGCAGGCACAAGCAGGGCTTTCGGGCCCCAGATATGGTTCCCCTGCCTTGGCTCAGGGAGTGGAGACACAGCTGCCCACTGCTCCCCAGCCCACTCCCTGGGCCTCTTCTGACCCCATGGGTCCTGGGGCGAAGCCCTGGCAGTGAAGAATGCCTCCGATCCAGATTCTCCAAGTAGCCCCTTAGCACAGAGGAAGATTCTGCCTCACGGCAGCCTCCCTGCAGTCTAGCTGTCAATCGCCCAGGAAGAAATACCCAGCACAAGACCCCGCGGGGACTTGGCCTCCTCTGTCTTCCCAGGTGCAGCAGAGCAGCTGTAAGGAGCTGTCTTGGGCCTGCTCCACTTGGCAGACTGGGTCGGGCAGCTCACACAGGACTAGGACTGGGGCTGGGCTTCAGCTCTGTCTGAAAATATTTGCTCACAGCATCTCCCTAATTTGGTCTGACATCCTGCCTAACCCTGCCAGAGCCCAGAGATCACGGAGGCCAGCCTCTGCCTCTGGGAAGTTACTCCAAATGATCCCACAGCCATGCCCCTTCCTGTTGCTCTGTCCCTGCAGCCCAACTCGTCTTTCCGACCGCTGCAGAAAGACAACCCCCCAAGCCTGGTGGCCAAGGCTCAGTCCTTGCCCTCAGACCAGCCGGTGGGGACCTTCAGCCCTCTGACCACTTCGGATACCAGCAGCCCCCAGAAGCCCCTCCGTACAGCCCCGGCCGCAGGCCCACTTCCAGGCCGGTCTTCCCCAGCGGGATCCCCCCGCACCCGGCACGCCCAGATCAGCACCAGCAACCTGTACCTGCCCCAGGACCCCACGGTCGCCAAGGGCACCCTGGCTGGTGAGGACACAGGTGTTGTGACGCATGAGCAGTTCAAGGCAGCGCTCAGGATGGTGGTGGACCAGGGCGACCCCCGGCTGCTGCTGGACAGCTACGTGAAGATTGGCGAGGGCTCCACCGGCATCGTCTGCTTGGCCCGGGAGAAGCACTCGGGCCGCCAGGTGGCCGTCAAGATGATGGACCTCAGGAAGCAGCAGCGCAGGGAGCTGCTCTTCAACGAGGTGGGAGGACAGGGCGGGACACGGGCAGGGGCGTTTGGGATGGGCAGTGAGCAGCCAGCCGAGCTGGACATCTGTGAGCAGGGGCAGCGGGTAACCACGCATTTGGGCACCGTGCCCGGCACTCAGGCCTCCGCCTGCCCCCAGGTGGTGATCATGCGGGACTACCAGCACTTCAACGTGGTGGAGATGTACAAGAGCTACCTGGTGGGCGAGGAGCTGTGGGTGCTCATGGAGTTCCTGCAGGGAGGAGCCCTCACAGACATCGTCTCCCAAGTCAGGTGGGCAGCTGGGAGGGCTGGGCCCTGAGTGCAGGCTGCCCTCACCATGGCCCTGCCAGGGCAATGTGGTCTTCTGCCTGTAGCCCAAAAGACTTGGGATGCCTGTCAGGTCATCCTGGGCTCCCCTGCCTATTGGGGTAACTGAGACCCAGGAGTCTTGGCAATGGAAAAGAGAAGGGTGGCTTCCAGGCTTCCAGCCAAGGCTCAGGCCCCAGTTTTCACCAGGGCTATGGCCTGACTGTGCTGCCAGACAGATTGCCTGGGAGCCGTGGGGCCCAGCATCAGGGACTCCTGCTCTGCCCAGCCACCCCACGACCTGCCAGAGCTAATGATCTCTTGCACCGGGCGGCCCCACCTTTTGTCCAGGCTGAGTGAGGAGCAAATCGCCACTGTGTGTGAGGCTGTGCTGCAGGCCTTGGCCTACCTGCATGCCCAGGGCGTCATCCACCGGGACATCAAGAGCGACTCCATCCTGCTGACCCTCGATGGCAGGGTAGGTCCCATCCTGTCCCCGGCACAGCCACGCCCCCCACTTCCCTCCTCCTGGTCACCACTCACTCCCCTTCCAACCCCAGGTGAAGCTCTCGGACTTCGGATTCTGCGCTCAGATCAGCAAAGACGTCCCTAAGAGGAAGTCCCTGGTGGGAACCCCCTACTGGATGGCTCCTGAAGTGATCTCCAGGTCTTTGTATGCCACTGAGGTAACTGTCCCCTCCGCTCCCCCACCCCAGGCCGCCCAAAAGCACCGGCAGCTTTTCCACCGTGGCCCCTCCAGTGACCTCGCCAAAAGCAGCCCTGGTCCTCAGAGTCCCGCCAGGTCAACACCCTCCCCACTTTCAGTGGGGCTGCTCTCACCTGTGACTTTGCTGCCAGGAACAAGTCCTGCAAGTGCTTTCCTCAGCTCAAGGGCAGAATGGGGCATGACCAGGCCTCCCATGGATGATGACCTTTCTCTGAGTGACAGCTATACCTCTATAGGCAGTGGTCAGTCATGCAGGCAGGAACCGGCCACAGGGCAGGTGACTAGGGGAGGAGCGAGTCAGACTCACCAAGGAGAACTGGGGCTAGCTGTCCCCCGTCCTCCCCCCTGCTGCCACCAGCACATGGCTACCAAGGGACCAGGCTCTGGCCATGGGTTCAGGGACATTTTCCTCCTGCAGGTGGATATTTGGTCTCTGGGCATCATGGTGATTGAGATGGTGGATGGGGAGCCACCCTACTTCAGCGACTCCCCAGTGCAAGCCATGAAGAGGCTCCGGGACTGCCCTCCCCCCAAGCTGAAAAACTCTCACAAGGTCAGTTGGTGCACAAGGGTGTGACTTCACAGACCCTATGCCTCCTGAGGCGAGAGGACCAAAGCCTGGACTCCCAGCCTCTCCCTTCCACAGAAGCCACAGGGTCTGCGCTCCTGGAAAAGGCTCCTCTTTCTTCACACAAAACCTGCACCTGGGTGTGGAGCCGCATCTACGCACAAACTCGCGTGTGCGCTCCAGCAAGTCTCCTCCAATGGCTGCGGCAGGAGGGTCACTGCTCCGCAGGCACTGGTCGGAAGCCCAGGGATGCCCATGAGCAGGGAAAGCCAGGACACCAGCAATCCCTGCTGTCCTGGGAGGAATCCGGAGAAGCTTCACTGAGCACAAACTCCTCCACCCCATGTGTTGGGAGATCCATACCATGATGCGACGTCCCTGTCCATCACGGCAAGTCAGCTCATGCTCCATGGCTGCATACCCCGACACAGCTGAGCCACAGCGTTCCCCTTAAGCCAGTATACTCATACATGGACATGTATACACGTAACCCTTTTTGCCAAATCCCCCCAGCCTCGCAGGCCTTACTGTGGATGCCCCCTGCTGGCCGGTCAGCACAGGGCTGCTAGGTGGCACTGCCATCTGGTGGCCAAAGCAAGAACTGTCTCAGAGGATTGAAACCTCGCCTCTAAATAGCAAAAAAAAAAAAAAAAAGAGTTCTGTGGCCCCAACACAGAGCTGGATGGGAGGTCCAAAAGGAAACATCTTCCAAGACAACTGGTCCTTGAAGCCTGCACCACTAACCTCAAAATTAGCATACAGAGATCCCCAGTTGGCTAATTCCCCAGAGGATGCAGCCTTCTTCCCAAGACTCAGCCTCATCCCAAGATACTGGCTCAAAATGAACCAAGATGAGTCCTTGCCTTAGACTCTAAGGCCTAGAGGAGCACTTCCTCGTCCTTGACCTGTTTTTAAAATCTTCTTTAAAGCCCTATGTGGCAGACAGGGCAAGCATACTTTATCACTAGCCCATTGTACAGTTGAGATAACTGAGGCCTAGAGAAAACTGTGACTTGCCTGAGATCAGGGATAGAGTCAGGCCTGGATCACTGATGTCAATTCTCTGCCCCTTCCACAGACAGAGCTACAGCCTCTGAATGCTGAGAGCCTTGGAGGTTGAGGAGGGGCAAGGGGACAGAAGTAAAAAAAAAAAAAAAAAAAAGAGAATTCAAGACTTCCAGTCAATGACAGGGCCAGGCAATCAAGTCATCCCAAAGTGACTGCAAATTGTGGCTCCATCTCACTGCCCTGTCTCCACAGGTCTCCCCCGTGCTTCGAGACTTCCTGGAGCGGATGCTGGTGCGGGACCCCCAAGAGAGAGCTACAGCCCAGGAGCTCCTAGATCACCCCTTCATGCTGCAGACAGGGCTGCCCGAGTGCCTGGTGCCCCTGATCCAGCTCTACCGCAAGCAGACCTCCACCTGCTGAGCCCACCCTGAATACGCCTGCCACCTGTGCCCACAGGCAGGGCACACTGGGCAGCCAGCCTGCCAGCAGGGCTTGCCTGCCTTGTTTTCTCAGTATTCTCTCCAAAGATTGAAATGTGAAGCCCCAGCCCCACCCTCTGCTCCTCAGCCTACTGGGCCAGGCCGGACCTGCCCCCTCAGTGTCTCTCCCTCCCAAGTCCCCAGCTGAAGACCCCTTCCACAGGATGACCCCTTGGTATTTGCACAGGGATATTTCTAAGAAACACAGAGGCCAGCATTCCTGGCCCCTGCAGCCAACACAGCAGAAAAGGCTGCTGTGGTTTTTTAAAGGTAGTTGTACACTAGCGTCCTAGGCCAGTGCAGAGGTCAGACTGCTGGTCTCCACAGATACTTGCTGTTCTCAGCTCCAGCTTCAAACCTCTGGTCTCGAGAGGGCCACAGGGATGGTTTTCATGACCTGAACCCCGCTTCCTCCCTTGTATCTGATGTCCTGAAGGCACAGTCCCACCTGCACTGCCCCTCTGGCCCAGAACTGTGAATGGCCTGCTCCAGGCCATGGCTGGGGGTGGGGAGTGAGGGGGCAATTTCTGAGCGAAAGAGAAAGAATGGGGTCAGTGGTGAAGGTGCTCTTACTTTACAGAATGGAGAGAATGTGTGTGTGTGTGTGTGTGCGCACGTGTGTGTGTATGTCTGACAGCCCAGGTCCCTTCAGGTCACCCACAGCCAGCTCCAGGAAGGCTGCCCCATCCTCTCTCCTACTAAGTTCTGGTCTGAAGGGGCCTGCTTTCTTGGCCTGGCTTCCACCTCTCCAGTCCTGTGTCAACCTGACCAGTGGTGTGGTCCATGCTTTGTCCAACACATCCTGGGGGCCTGGGAGGTTTCTGAGCTTCTCCTGGACTGTGCAGTGTGAGGGCCAGAGACACGAATGTAAGGAACGGTAACTGTTTTACCTTTCAAGTTTATCTCAATCACAAGGTCATCAGGGACCCATTGTTCTCTTCGGATCCCTGTCTGGGAGAGGTGAACCGCTTCCAGTTTCCATCATGTCAAGGTCACGAGCGCCCATTTGTGCAAACCATCTGCCCCAGCTGCCTCCACAGACAGCTGTCTCTTTGTCCTCCTCCGCCCCCAACTTCAGGGCTGCTGTGAGATGGAAATTCCAGGAAAGAACTTCAGGTGTCTGGACCCTTTCTATCTAGATAATATTTTTAGATTCTTCTGCTCCCTAGTGACCTTCCTGGGGGCAAAGAAATTGCAAGGACTTTTTTTTAAGGGTCAGAGTTTTCAAAACAAAAGCATCTTCCCTAGAAATTTTTGTGAATTGTTTGCACTTGTGCCTGTTTTAAATTAACTTGAGTGTTCAAAGCCATTGGGCGTCCTGTGTCTCTGGGAGTGGAGCCTGGCCATCTTGGAGAGGAGGCGCCTGGGGTGGGCAAGTCTCGTGTACCCTCCCTTCCTCCCCATGTGAGCTCTCCAGCGGCCACCCCGCGGAACACCCAACTGTTCCTTGGTGGCCTATGGGCCTGAAAGGAGGGCAGAGAGGAAGGGAAACAGGAAGTCAAAGACCCTTGGGAATGAAGGAGATGAAAAGTGGACGGGGCTTCTTCCCAGGGGAGAAGAGCCCACAGGAAAAGCCAGGGCCCTGCACTGCATCTGCTGGAGGTGGCCCCAGTGGCTGGCAAGCACCCTGTGTGTCGGCTTCTCCCATCCTCTGTGGACTTCTCTCCCCCACGCCGGACCTCAAGCCGTCCATAGGAAGTGGTCTGAAACTGCTTCCAGTGAGAGCATCCCTGTTTCACTCCTCAGGACTGAGGGAGATGGTGTGAAGTTCAGAAAGAACGGAGCAGTGCCTGGAAACCAGGGAGCCTGTGCTCTCGTTCTGAGGGTGGGGAGGTGGATGAAATTATCTTGCAACTTCCAGCTCCCACACGGATTCCCGCATTTCCTTCCTGAGATCTCCTCACTGCCCAGGGTTCAGGAGCAAGCCAGGAGCAACCACACAGCTTTTCCTTCACTCGCCAGTGCATTCATACCCTGACAGGTGCCCTGGTGCTGCCCAGCTGCCAGCTCAGCAGAAGCAGCACCTGTGACTTACCTTCCGGAGACAGCACAGTAGGACAGGCAGGGCAGAGGCTCACTAAGGCAGGAGCCTCCACAGGAGGCAAGGACTCTGTCCATCTCTCCAAAGGGAGCCCTTTGGAGGGTCAGGAGTACTTGATAAGGCAAAGAGGCCAGTTCTCGCAACGGAATAATACTGGATTTATTTACTATTCTTTGAGTTCTAACAGTCCTTCCACCACACAATATCACTCTGAAAGGGTGTGCGTATGTCCCACAGCTCACACACAGACCAGTTCTGACCTCAGGGTACCGAGCGCCAGCGTCCTGGGTGACTCTCCACAATGACAAAAGCAACAAGAATTGGAAAAGCAAAAGATTTAGAAAAGTCTCTTCTGAAGATAGAGATTGCTAGAGAGGACCCAGCCTCAACATCCTGGGGCTGACAAAAAGAGCGAGTTCAGGGGAGCGAAATGTGAAGCGTGGAAGGTCTGCATGGAGCCGGGCCTGGGAAGGAGTCCGTAAGGACAGCAGGGCAGTTAGACACATGATTCCGTTCAGACAGGAAAGAGCTGCCGCAGTTTTTAGAAACATTACTTTCTACCACCAAGCTCTCCACAGCTCCACAGAGAAGAGCCCTCATGGTTGTTTATCCAGTAATGAGGGCCCAGGGCGACATTCAACCAAAAAGCCACATATCAGAGATACCGGAAAGATGACAGCACCTCTGATACAATGTGCAACCCAGACTTCATGCTGTTGAGCCAAAACACTTGGATTTCTACACCACTAACAACGTCATTACAATTAAACACAGTTGAATAGTGAGCACATGAGCAAGCAAGGGTCAGAAAGCAGCAGTTTGCGCTTGGGGTGTCCAGTGTCCCCACCCCACCCCAGACCCTCTCCCTCACACTTTTCAGGCACTTGGTATTGTGCACCCACCACCCAGACAGGGGGACTGAGGAGAGACATTTGTTTTGGGAGAAGAGGGGAGGGAGAGGGCAGAATACCTCAGAAATGAAAGCAAATATCAGAAGAAAACAGCTGCACAATCGGCAGGTCCCAAGGTTCAGAATTATAAGGGAAGGGTTGGCCGCTCCACCTTTTCGGAAGAGAGCAGTACCTCTCAGGACACGCAGCCTGAACTTAGAAGATTTCACTTGGGGTCTTAGCGAAGGGTCTGGGCTCCTGCTACTCTCAGTGCGAGTTTTTTATTCATTGTCCCTCACTTCACTGCTGTGAAGTGACTTCAAGTATCCGGATTTAATATTCTACAAGATGAACAGGATTCCACGGTAAATGTACACGGAGGGAGAAGTACACAGCGGTGATCCTAAAGAAAAGCAGGTGTCTGAGCTCCGAGCCGGGGCGCAGCGGGGAGAGCGCATCGCTGCCACCAGGGGGCACCAGAGATCACGTCCTCCAGTGCGCCGGCCTGCTTTGCACAACGGACGGGGTCAGCGGGGTGCAAGGACCGGGGCGGTGTCCTGACACCTGCACGAGGCCCATTCCTGACCGCCCACCCCTAACCGCCAGGCCCAGTATCTCGCACGGTCATTCTCGCTCTGGGCAGTTCCCTGGGAGTTACCGGCGAGAAACCTTCCATACTGCAAAGGCGCACAGACAGATCGACGTCTTGGAAAGACCCCCACCGCAGGCAGGTGAAAGGCGTCGCGCCCTACCCTTGTGGTTCACAAAAGAGCCCCACCTGCCGCCTTCCCGCGGGCCGGGAGCAACGACTAGCGCGCTAGCACTCCCACAGTGTCCTAGCGCAGGGTCCTAGCGCACGCGCCGCGCCATACCCCCTGCCCCCAACCCTGCCGCCTGGCTAGGCCAGCACTGGGCAGGATGGCGGGGGCGAGCGGGCAGGGGACAAAGGACCAACCCGGGAAAGGGCCTCTGACTCACTCATCTGCCCAGTAATAAACCTGGGCCGGGCCTGCGTCCCACGAGGTGGGGCCAAGGCAGGAGTCCCGGGTCTCGACCTCCAGCATCCATCATCCGCTCTCCCCTCCATTAACTACCCAGCGAGAAGAAGGAGCCGTTTAATAGCGTTTTTCCAGCTCTCGCCAGAGTTTGATGTAATTTAAACCTGGACCTGTGGCTCATGTGGGCTCCCTACTCCCGCGCGCCGCCGTTTCACGTCGCAAACACTTCAGTCAATTATCTCCCTCGCGGAGCTTCTATTTAAAGAGATATTGTCAGGCTCTTAAACCTCAGAATCAGACCCGCTGCTTCCTGCTTCATATACAGAGGCTTAAAACACGAGTTCCTTGAGGATTGGAAGAAATACAATTAAGCACAGCCTTCGCAACTGTTCCACCCCGCGGGGGCACCCACGTGCGGGACGGGGGAGCTGGAGGCGGGGAGGCGGGGAAGCGCTCAGTCCTTTGCATTTCAGGCCTCTGTGAGCCAGCGGAAATAGGGCTTGGCCCTCCAGGGGTGAGGTGTTGAACCTTGATGATGGAATTCAAATGAATCCAAACTGAAGAACAGACTGGCTCAGGAGCCCGGAGTGGGCCTAGGTAGGGGTTGTGTGCTGAATCCTGGGGCAGAGACGGAGCTGGAGTTACCGAGGAGCTGATTCAAGGGACAAACGGTGTTCAATACTAGGGACTCTCCCACTCCCCTAACGTGCTTTCATTGTCTCAAGGTTTCTACCCTAGAAAAACCTAACAGCCAGACTGTCCTCCTCAGCTCTCCAGTCCACAACGGCTCTAGGGCCCCCTCGGTCCTTTCCTCCTCCCACACTTTGAAGGAAAGGGGACTTTGGTAGTTTGTGGCATTATTGTCAGCATCACTAGGCAGAGTGGGGAGGCTGGGTCTTTATTCTTCAAGTTGGACCCGTCTATTTGCCTCGCTGGCCGGGTGTTGGGAAACCCAGCGAGGGGAGGGTGGGAGGAAAGGAGCAGCGGGTGGCTGAGGGTTGAGGAGGGGGATCCACCTTCCTGGCTGGTAGGCTGTGGAACCAATCATCAAAACCTCTAGACCCAGGCAGGGAATACCGAGGAGCACAAAAAAAAGAAGATGGAGGTCCCTTATTTCTGGTGGCGGGCTGGTGAAGGTCTCGCTTTGGCAGGGAGACAGGTTCCAAAATGGGCTGCAGGGAGGGGCGGGGGCGGCTGCTGAAAAGGTGAAGGACCTAGAGTGGAGAAATACCAGTGGAGTACAGACGGGAGGGTGAGAGGAGCCGGCCTGGGGCTCGGCGCCGCTTACCGCTGAGCGCGCAGCGCCATAGCCTCGGTGCCCGCCTGCCATGGGTTCGGCCCAGGCACCGAGACAGGCAGAGCGTTGGCCTCTAACTCTGGGCCACTCTCGGGCCCTGGAGCCTCCCCGACCAGGCTGGGGATATCTGGGGCTGTAGAGCGTCTGCGCAAACCCAGGCGGCCAGAGCCGGGGCCGCCCTCCGGGTGGGGGCTGAGGCCGATGGGGGCTTGCACTAAGGTTGGGGGCATTCCCTCCAGCACCTCCTGTGAGCGCCACCGCCCAGTCCCCGAAGACTGGGGCGAGTTTGGTCGGGCCATCAGGGCCCCAGCCCGCAGGCGGGCCGCCTCCTCCTCGGTCACCGACCCCAGCGCCAGGCTCATGCTCCGACCCAGCTCAGGTCGTTCACTGCCCTGCGCCCGGTGTCGGCCCGAATTCTTGCCCGCTGAGCCAGCCTCGCCGCCGTGGCCGTGGCCGCCCGCCGCTCGCGCAAAGCGCGCCAGGAGAGGCCGCGGTAGGCGGCGGGGGCTGGGTCGTCGACCCTCGGGGCTGGGCACGGGGGCCGGGCGGCCAGGGGGACTGTCGGAGTTGGAGCCTCGGGCTGCGGCGGCGGCGGCGGCGCGGCCCCAGGGCCCCGTGAGGGCCTGCACACAGGTCCCGTGGCCATGGGAGGCAGCCAACTGCAGCGCGGTGAGCCCCGCACGGTTGGTGCGGTCGAGGCGCAGGCCCAGGCGGCGGAAGGAGCGCACCAGGAACTCGAGCACCGCCCCGTGGCCACAGGCTGCCGCCCACATCACGGGGCTGTTGCCCGCCGAGTCGGCCGCCTCGGGGTCACCGCTGAACTGCACCAGCAGCTGCACGGCGTCCAGGTGGCCTCGCTCGCACGCCAGGCTGAGTGCGGTGCGGCCGCGCTCGTCCCGCAGGTTCACTGCCGCACCCTGCTCGAGCAGCAGCCGCACGAAGCGCGCGCGCAGCGCGGGGTCCGGCAGCCCCACGGCCACCATGAGCGGCGTGCGGCCCTGCTCCGCGCGGCAGTCGATGATGCTGCGGTCCAGCGCATCCAACACGAAGCGGGCCAAGTGCACTTTGCCGGCTTGCATAGCCTCCAGGAAGGTGCGCGTCCCCGCTCGGGGGCACAGGTCCTTGGGCTTCAGCATGGCCCCGGCCGCCGCGCCCGGGCAGCCTGGCAGCTCCGCACGGGGGCGCCCCTGCTCTCGCGCCCCGCGGGGCTCCGGCCTCCGCCCGCGCTCCGGTACCTCTTCCTCCTCGCGTGGGCGGCTGCAGCCGAGGGTCCCGAGGTTCCTACTCCGGTCGCCCGGAGGTTCCGGCCGCCCCGCCGCTCCTGGGCCGCACACTTGGCGGGTCGCCGCTGCTTCCCCGGGGCTCCCGCCTGGAGGTGTTGATTGCTCGCTACTCCGGGCTCCACTCCTGGCCTGCCACGAGATGTCGGGAGCCGAGGCTCGACCCTCTCCCGAGTCTCCCGCCGCTTTCCCCGTGTCCGGCGCCCCTCAGTCCTCGTGGTTTGGAGCCGAGCCACTCACCCGCACCCAGGGCAGCCCCCGCTCCCCCGCAGCGACGGTGGTGCCCGCCGTGCACGCCTGCCTCCAGCCCTGGCGGGGCGCGCCGCTTCTCAAGCTGCTGGCGCCGTTCCTCCGCCTCCTCCCCTCTCGCGGGGGCCGGGCCACGCCGGGGCGCTTGCTCCTTCCCTGGGGGGCTCAGCGGCGCGGGAGCCACCGCCCGCCTAGATACCTGGCTTTATGGTCTTTGGGGTCCCCATGGCAATGGCTGCCCAGGAAGCGGGCTGCACCGTCAAGGCAGAGACGGACGGGGCGGGGGAGACCGCCCCTGACCCCCACCCCTTCGTGGGCCACGAAGTCGGGGAGCGGCTCCTCCTCCGCGCTCCCCTGGGAATGCGGCGGCGGTTGCGGGGCGGGGGCGGGGGCTGCTCGCAGGGGGCCACATGTACCCGACCCGGCCAATCCCAAAGTCGCAGTCTTCTCTCCCCGCCCTCCGCCCCCGGCCGAGTCGTTGCCCTCCGCTCCTTAGAAACTGGCGGGACCTCGGGCTCGTCGGGGAAGACTGAGAGCTGCCCACAGCGGTCCAGGGTGAAAGGAAGTGGGACCGCATGAGCGCAGAACAAGACCGCGTGCGAGCTAGGGGTGGCAGCGAAAGGCGGTTGAGGAGTAATTTGGGGGAGGGGGGCATACGTGCCGCGGGTTGGGGGTGCTCAGCCTGGCTGGGAACTGCCACTCGAAGTGCATCGAATCACACACTCACACACAATTGTTCCTCCCCACACGCTCCCTCGGAGCGAAGGGTGGGGGCCGAGTGCGCGCTCCAATCTCAGACGTCTCCAACCCTAACAACGCGCCCGCTTGCCAGCTCCTGTCGGCTGCTGAGCGGGCAGAGTGCAGACACCGAGACCAGAAAGGGGCACCTTAGGACCCGGGAATGCTGAGGGCATGTTAGGAGTTCCTTGGCCCTGCCACCCTGGAAAGAGCTAGGGATCCACGCAAGCTCCCTGCCCCTTGTTTCTCCCTTGAGCACAGAGCCACTCTCAGGCCACAGGGTTCTGGCCCTGACCACTGGCAGACCCCTAAGGAGAGGAGGCGAGCTCGAGTTCCATTTTCCATAAGATGCGTGGAGGAACCACCGCATCTCCTCTCCCTCCTGCCAGCAGGCCCGCTCGCTCGGTCCTGGAGGAGGGGGGATGATACACAGGCCTGGGTGTGGGTGGTGGTGGGGGAGTGAGTAGGGTTGGAATGGATATTTGTAAAGTAAGGAGTGAAGCAGGTATCAGCTGCAGAATTTACTGAGACTTTTCATAAGCCTTTTGTTGCCGGCAGCGGGAAAGAGAGAGGCAGAAACTCGATTCTAGATGGAAGACACTCCCCCTCCTAAGAAGACAACACTGGGACATAAAAAGTGGAGGTTGTCACCTGAGGGGTGAATACATCTGCTAAATACAGACCAACACAGTCCTTGGATGAAAAGATGGAGTTGTGGGGAGGAGAGGGCTCTGGAGCCTTATAAAGATGGGACTTCAAGATTGTGCGGAGTCTGGTTGCTGAAGAAAGAAGGAAGGAATTTCAGACGGGTTCTGGAGGCAAAGGCTTGGAAGCAGGATAAACGTTCAGGGGACGCTGTTGAGGGCTCCTATAAGGGGTCCCTTCTATCAGAGATAGAAAATAAGGGAAGAATGATGGTGTTCTCAGCCTCTGCAGATGCTTTGCAGTAGGAGATGCCTGGGGAAAGGTACTGGGCACAGATGGGCGTGGCAAAGTGGGCTCATGGCCCTGCACCCTGAGCCCCTTGCCTATCTCCAGTTCCCAGGCTCCAGGGATGTCTGCCTTGAATTTGGCGCCCAGGACCTGGAGCAGAGGTTCCCACTCCCCTCTGTCATGTGAGGAGCACGTGATGTGTACCTGCACCCACTGTGAAGCCCTTGGTCAGGGCTCTGCCAATTTTCTTCCCTGGTGTCATAGGCCACAGATCTGACCTCAGTTAAGTCCTGTCTTGAAGGCATTTACCAGCAGCGTGCCTCCCAGCCTGCATATTCTCATCTGCAAAATGAGACTGAGAAATACCAGCCCTGCCTGCTTCACGCAGGATCAAGTCAGAGAGTGTCAGGGAAAGAGTTGCACGGTTATTTCTTTTTTTTTGTTTTGTTTTGTTTTGTTTTGTTTTTCTAGAGCTGCATAGTTATTTTGAGTGCAGTCCTCAAAGCTGCTCCCGCCCCCAGAGCTAGGGCCCCCTTCTGGGGTGGCCCCTGGAATGGGCAGAGACTGTCCACCCCCGGTAATTGGACAGGAATGCTCTCCCTCTTTACTCAGCAGAAGGGTTTTCTTCCATTTATGACTCAATTTCTCTTTTCAGCAGTGTGAGGAAAATTGCTTTCTTCCTTTCTATCTCCAAGGTCAGGGTAGGGAGGACATCTGGAAACTGTGTGTGACAAGTCAAGCCTTGCACCCCCCAAGTGGAGGAGAGATGTGGCAGAAACCCAGAACAGGCACTTTCTCGGTCCTGAAGAGCCCCTCCTCCCTGAGGCAACAGCTTCATTTCTGTCCCGGTTCCCCCATGGTGGATTGAGACAGTTCCGAGGGGAAGACTTGGGTCAGAAAGTGCCGTGTTGGGTACCCTTTAGAAGGAGCAGTTGGTTCCCATGGCAGGAAGTGGGCTGGTGCCAGGTGTTGGGCCCTGGAGCCTTTGCTCTGACTTCCCTATGGGCTCAGTATGTTCTGAACAGAAAAGAAACGGCAAAGCTGACTTTGCTGCAGAGCACAGAGGCACCAACAGCCGGAATTAGAAGCTGTCGCTTAGAGAGCTGAAGGCTGACAGGAGATGGAGCCTAGGCAGCAGGGGGCAGACAAGCTCGTCCTACTCCCCTCCCCTCCCGTTCCACCTCCTGGGCCTGTCCCCCAGCAGGCCCCAGGCTGGCAAAAGTGCTCCCTCCCCGAGATGCCTCATTGTGGTCTGTCACTCTGTCTGCAGCTGCCTCCCTCCCGGGCCCCTTCTTTCCTCAAGTGTCACCAGCCCCCTCACCATGTCACGTTGCACCAGCTCGGCAGGGTTGGGCCTGGTGGCACGTGTCTGGGAGATCCAGAGGGCTGCTCAGGGGATGCAGGGGGCGGGTGAGTCAGCAGGGGACTGGAGTCTGAGTCAGCAAAGGGACTGGGAAAGGGGTAAGGACCCTTCTCTTTGTGCACAAGGTGAAACTGAGGCATGATGCGTGGAAAGGGAACCTTGCCCTAGTCCCATAGATTCACAGCAGGGGTGGAACTCAGGTGTTCTTCACATGTCCCAGTGCCCAAAGGCAGGACATCAACTCTTCCTCTGTACCTGCAGCCAGAGACGAATTCATCTCCAGGGCCCAGAGATGATATTTGCCCGAGGGACACCTTGCCTTTTTGGGAGGAAAGCAAGGGTGTGGGTATCCAGGCCTGGCCACATGGGAAGGCCCCAGCCTGCTGTGCAGAAGCCTCTCCAGGGGCAGGATTGCATTGCCTTCCCCATTCCCGGGCTACCCAGCTCCAGACGGGGAGCCCAGAGACTGCGTGGCCCAGCCAAGGAGCGAGGGGAAGGCAGTTTTCCTTCTCCTAAACAGTCATCAGCAAAAGCTGGGGGCTGCCCAGTGGGCTCCATTGGGCTCGGGCTCTGTCTTATGTGCAGGTGCCTGAGTCAGTGAGTTCCTCTAGGCCTGAATCTTCATCTTTACAGTCCAGTGCCCAGCAGAAGGGTTGAAGACAGGGCACTGCCCTGGGGTGTAGGTGTTCTGCCCCAGTGTGTCCAGTCTGTAGTGATGTAGGGAGCAGGCTGATCAATGCCAGGCCTTATTCCAGTAAATGATCAGGCCCCCTAGCCTCACGCTACAGCCAGGGCCTAGTAGAATCCCACAGGTCAGACTCCCAGAGGGATGCAATGGCAGGGTGGGGGCAGGAAGACCTATTTACTTTCCAAAGAAACAGGTGTTCCCAGCTAATGGCATCTGCTGTAACTCTCTAATAAGAAAACAACCTCTTCCTGGAATCAACCCCCCTCTGGCTCTCCTAAGCCAGTGCTGTCCCTATTTGGGATTTGGGATCATGCCATCGGTACAGTGAGTGGCTGCCCGCAAACCCCTCTACGGCAAGTTTTGAGGCATAGCTGCCACAGGGGCCTGAGCATCCAACCGTTCTGTCTTCCTAAAGGAGCATAGGTGGCTTAAAAGTCTGGCATCTTCCCCAGGATAGGGGACATCTTTGCACTCAGCTCTTCTACTCCAGCCCTGAGACAGTGGAGACAATGAAGGGCCACATCTGTGTGGGGGCAAAGAGGGGGTGACATAATTTTCCAGTGGTTGTGGCACCAGGGCCAGCAGAAGGGGAAGTGAGTCCTCTTCAAGCCCAGAGGCAGGGCCATTTCACTGGGCTCTGGAAGGGACCTCACTCTGGGTTCAGCTCCCAAGATATTTTTTTCTTCAGCCCACTTTATTTCAGGGGCACTCCACTCCCCTGCCCCCCATTTCCTACCTGTAGAATAGAGACCAGGCTTAAGCACGAACACTGGGACGAGATTCTTTAATAGGAGTAGGAAGGAAGAAAAATAAATAAACCTCAAAAATTCAGGAGAGCAAATGATGCTGACCTTGTCTGAGCCTGAGAGGGGTGCATGCTAGGAGCTGCCTGCCCCCAGGCCTAGGAAGAAGGGTGAGCCAGGTTCAGGGTGGGAGAGCACCCAAGAGGCCACTGCCCCTAGTGACTCAGCAGAGCAGGGCCAAGGCAGCTTTTCCATTTGAGCCTTCTGTCCCAGAGGGGAGGGGAGGGCCGTCAGCCAGAAATGCTGGGAGTGGCCGTCCCCAGGGAGCTGTGAGGTAGTGCCAGGCTCTGTCTCAAGCAGCTGACAAGGCCAACTTAGGCCAGGCCTGATGGGGCCTGGAAGCCCGGCAGAGCTGTTAACATTGGGGCAGGAGGGTTTGGGGCTAGAGTGGAGGTTGCAGGTGGGTGGGTGCAACCCTCCAGGTGACGAAACTGAGCCTAGAGTGGGGTACCGCTGGTTGCTCACTAGGAAAGGCAGAGTGGGGCCAGGATCCCACTTTCTGCCTCCCAGTCCTTAGTCCTTTGCCCTCCACAAATATATGACACTTATCTAGAGATGGATGGGTAGGAAGTCAGCTTGAGAAGACTTCTAGGCCCCAGAGGGGTCCTGCCCTGAGGGTGCCTGGGTCCTGTCTCCGCCTCTGGCCTGGTTGTTGAGGAGGGGGCTGCAGCATCCAAGGCGGGCTGCCGCAGGTTCCCACAGCCTCAGAAGGCTGGGGCTCCTTTCTCCTGGGGGTGGCAGGAATAGAGCCACATCCCAGAGAAGGGACTGCACATCCTTGCTGAATGTCCAATGGGATGGGGGCATCAGAGGCGGCTCTCTTGGGCATCTGCCTTTGCTACAAGTGGGTCCTGCTCACACAGTTCTCTGGGGGACTCGCAGGCCCTCTCAGGCTTGTCCTTGGCCTCGGAGGGGAAGCAGGTCCTGAGGCAGGACCTCACTGACTCCTTCGCCTCTGCCTCCAGACCCTTCATCCTGGCCTCGTACTCTGCCAGCGCCTCCTTCTGGAACTGTGGAGACAGCAAGGACCCCTGCCTGGCTCAGGAGGGGCCCCCTGTCCACCCTTGCTCCCTGGACAGTGGGAAAAGGAGATGCCCAATATCCTTGTTCATAGCTCCCAGGAGACTGGGGTGAGAGGCGGGGTGGGGGAGTGGTGGAGCCCATGAGAGGCTTCTCAAGAAAGGGGATGGCAACCAGGCAGAGATCTCCAGAGCTCCCTCATTTGAAAGGGCCTTGGGACCCCACAGTGAAGGATGATGGTCCCCTTCCCCTACCCTGACTGGCAGCTCCCTGGGGCAGGGCCCCTTTACACCCCAGAGCCCATTCAGCTCTGCAGGGGCCCCAGCAGTGACCCTGTTACCTGCTTTTCCATCTCCCGTATCTGTTCCAGGCAGGCCGCCTGCTTCTCCTCCAGCTTCTCCTGGTGCCTCTCCAAGCTCTCCGTCATCTGGGTGGGAGTGGATGGCAGGGAATCAGGACAGCAAAGACAGGCAAGCGGGGTAGGAATCCAGCTGTAATCCCAGCTAACTAGTTGTAAGACTTCGGGCAAATTCCTTAACATGTAGGTGGTTTGTAAGATAAGATAGCAGCACCTGTCTCAGTGGACTGTAAAAGACTACACGAGACAGCTCATGCAAGGCACCTGGCAGAGTGCCTGGCACAGGTCAGGACCCAGTAGGTGGGAGCTCTGTTCTGTAGTTAATGATCCCCAGGGGAGCTTCAGGTCCCTTCTCTCTTCCAACTCCTGGCACCTCAGGAAGGCTTCTCACTCCCTCTTCATCCCCCAATCCTTGCCGAGCCCAGCTTCCCCGGCCCTGATATGGGCCAGTTAGCTCGTATCATTTCCATACATGCGAGCTGGCTGGAGACAGACCCCTTCAATCTGGTACCCCAGAACCCCAGTGTGTCCTCTCCCATCCCAGCAGCATGGACAGCACTGGACAGTGCATCTCCTAAGGGCAAAGTCAGGGCCTGGGGCCACCCTTTCCCACCCTGAAGACAGAGTGTGTGTGTGCGTGTGTGTGTTTACGAAGGACAGAGCCCTTACACACCTGCTTGATCACCCGCACTACTTCCTGGATGTGGGAGTTGTTAATCTCTCTCTTCAACCTGTTGGTGTAATTGGAGTTTTAGAAAAGGGAGAAAACCCCTAGGGAGAGCTGGGAAAGATGAAATCTCCGCAGGGTGTAGGCAAATGAGAAATCCAACATAGGGCAGGAACCAGCTGGGGGCAGGCACCGGGAGGCGAGGAATATGTCTGGGCCACTGGGAGTCCTGGGACCTCTGAGGGAACCATTTCCCCAGCAAAACATACTGTCCTTCAAGGCTTCCATGGGAAGCCCATGCTGGAAACAGTGCCACCACAGTGGACAGGCTGCGGTCCCAAGGCCTCAGCTCCTTCCCTGCAAGCTTGGTTGCCTCCAGGGCTCTGCTCATGTACTGTTGGCCTCCATGTTTTGTCTAAGGAGGACACTCTGATCAAAGGTGACAGAGGACAGAGGTGGGATCAGCTTTTTGGAGAGCCAGGGGACAGATGCATCTTTGGGAAGTGAGTCAGGATCCACTTGTAGAGTGGCCCCTTTCCACCTGAGTGGGGTCTTCCCAGCCCTGGGCCTCCCCTCCAGGGCTCACCTCTCCTGGGCCATCTTGTCTGCGGTGCCTTTGGTCATGGCCTGGATCTTCTCCAGTCTCTTGGTCTCCAGCTTTTTCTTCATCTCTTTGGTGTCGCTGCAGAAAGACAGGAATGAAGGAGCTGTTTGCTGTGGCCGGAGCCCTTGCTGGGAGGCGAGGCAGGCGTGGGAGGGTCGTACATCTCCGACGTCTCCTTCAGGGCCTTCAGCTCTGCCACCTGTTTCTCTCTGGCCAGCTCCATCATTTTGGAGATTTGCTGAGGGGAGAGGAAGTAGCGGCTTGGCAAGAAGTCCTTTGCTGTGCAGACGGAATTGGGGGGGTTGGTTGGGGGGGTCAGTGGGGTGGATGGGGTTGTCGCTCTGCCCGTCCAGACCACCTCGGCCACTTGCTGCTCCTTGCGCTTCAGAACGCACTCGTACTGCTCTTCGCCCAGCCGCAGCAGCTCCAGCTCCAGCCGGTCCCTCAGCTCGCGCACCCGCGCCTCCACGCTCTCAGGGCCCTTGCCCGGCGCATCTGCGGTGCTCTCCCCGCAGGGCAGGCTCCTGGGGAGGAGGCCACGTTGGGACAGGGCCTACGATCCTCCGCCGCCAACTCTGCGGAGGGCAGGGAGCCGCCACGGCCCTTACCTCTTCTTGTGAGAGCCCTTGCCCGGGCCGAGCTTGCAGGCCCCGCCACCACCCGCGCCCGGCGGCCCCAGCTCGGCCAGCTGCGCCGCGCCCCGCTGCAGCAGCTCCTCCCAGCGCCGCGTGCCGCGCCGCTCCAACTCCCGCAGCTCCTTCTCGTGCCGCCGCTGCAGCTTCACGACGCCCTTCAGCTCCCGGAGCTCCTCCAGGCTGGCGGTCCGCGGCTCTGCGGAGGCCGGGGTGAGGCGCGCCACCCACCAGGCCTCCCTGCCCGTGCAACCCCAAGGAGCCCCGGACCAGCCCCAGGCTCATCCCAGAGATCACTGGGCTCAGCAGGCCTTACCCGCAGCTTCTTTCATGGCCTCCTCGCTGGCCCCGACCCTGGCTGCTGCAAAAGCCTCGGGCTGGGCTGGCAGATATTTTGGGGGGCCCCTTGGCTCCTTTAGCCTCCCCCACCGCACCCCTCGGGAGTCGCAGTTGTGCCGCCCCCTGCCCTGCACTTTCCTGGCACTGAGATTTCAGACACAGCCCTTCCCTCCCCAGGTGAAAGTTTTTAAAGGGAAGTGCCTGTGGGTGCAGAGGTGGAGGCCCTCCCAGTAGGTGTACAGACCTGAGCTCATACCTGCTGACCCATTGGTTGTTGGGGCCAACGCCCCATTGACCTGGCTGGCAACTGGACTTGCCAGTGGGAAGGGCTTCTGTGTAGGGGTGTAGGGAGAGCAGGTTAGGAAGGTGGCTCAACAGCCCTCTCTCCCCAAGTCCCAGTCCTCCCCTATCCTTTCCCACAGATAGGCCCAAGCTCTGGTGAGCCCCTGGCAGCAGTGCAGGCAACACAGACCTCAGGCAGACCTCCCATGGCCTCCTCGAGCTTCACAGACTTCTTGTCATGGGCACTGAAGAACTTGATGGGGTTGGCGAGGGCCACAGTGAGATCTGGGTGGGTGCACAGGACATTACAATGTGGTGCATATGGAGATGGGCTTTTAAGCCTCCCCTGTCCTCACCCATTCCAGGATGCCCCAACTGGATCCCACCCTGCTCTGGAGGCTGGCTTGATGAGGAGGAAGGGGGAACAGACAGCCTGGGGCTCCCAGCACACCATGGGTTCCTACCTGCCCAGGCACCAGGTACGTAGTCCTTCATCTCCAGATAGACGAAGAGCGCAGGCATGGTCAGGGGCATGTTGCTCTCGCTGCGCAGGCACAGGTGATGGTACCCTGTCAGACAGCACGGGGTAGGTAGTGGGCCAGAGCCCGTTCTTGCCAGCGCTGCTCACGCACACTGGCTGTGTGACTTCAGCCAGGTTACTTTAACTCTCCGAGACTTTCCTCATCTGTGAAGAGGGGCTAAGCATCTACTTGTGTGGTTATTGCGAGGATGAAGTGAGAATGTGTTAGAAGCCCTTAGCACATTTTAAATTCCTGTAAGTGTCAGTTACTTGAGAAACTGCCCCAGGTGTTTCAGAAAATTACAGCAATTCTGTTAGGTGGGCAGAGTTCCCGCCTCTGTCAGGTTCCTGGAGAGGTACTGTGCCTGCCCTACTCCTTACAATGTGAGGGCTTAGGTAAGGCCTCACTCCAGGCCCCCTCCCAGAAGCTGCCCCACCCCATGCACAGGCTCCTGCTGCTGATCTTGGAACAATGAAGAAGGACCCCTCCCCTTACCAGAATTTAGGGCATTGATGGGGATGATACGGTGTCCAAGAAACTTGTTGCCTTCCTCCATCACAGCCACCCTGAGAGAGGCCAGCTCAGGCATCAAGATCTGGGGAGCGTTTGGGACATGACAGGCTGGGAGGGGAGAGAGGAGCCAAGCTGCCCCCTTCCCTGGCTCCAGAAGTCTCAGCATCAGTGTGAGAACATGGTGAGTGTCACCAAATTTGGTGAGGACAGACAGAGGGCACACTCTAGGCCATATACAAAGACATCCCCACAGCTCATGCGGTGGCTGGTTCCACACACAGGAGGAGGGTTGGATGTGCAGCCCAGGGCTGAGGGGACCTGGTACAGACAGCCCTTGGCAGCTTTGCCAGTGGGTCTCCACTGGGGCAAAAGACCCCCATGATCCCATGGGACCCTCAACCCTGGGTTCACATTTCTGCCTGTAATCTTCACACACACACACACACACACACACACACACACACACACTCTGCCTAGCAAGTAAACTTCTGTAAACTTGGGTTTTGCACTCTTGAAACAGGAGGGCCCAGGCTGAGGGTTGGGAAGAGAAGGAGGAAGGTCAAGGAGCTGCCTTGTTTACTTCCTCTTGTCTGTAAGTAGAGGGCAAGAACTAGACAGACTCTGCCCTGCCATGCCCTGGCCCCACCTTCTCAAAGACAAAGGGCGCCTCCTTCCAGACAGGATTGATGGAGTTGGTACTGGGTGACAGCTTAGTTCGATAGCGCCTCTTGGGGTCCCCAGGAAGGCCAAACAGCTCCACTTCCACATAGGTGCGCACACTGCGTTCTGACAGGAACTGCCCAGAGATTACCTGGGGGTAGGGGTTCAGGGGAGCCAGTATCAAATTCCGCACCCAGGCTCTTCCCCAAGCATCTGGGGCCCCTGGCTACCTAGAGCTGAAGCATTCATTCTTGGGTGTTATGAAAAACCCCATTCAGCTCTGGCCACGAGTTGAGGCTGCATAGCCATGGGTTACAGCTAAGCTCTGAGGACCAGGGTGCTTCCAGCATGAAGGGAAGAGGCGGGCCTTTCACCTCCCTCCCCAGCCAAGGAGGGAACAACGCCTTCCCTCAGGACCTGGGCCTCTGGCTGCCCCACTCTGCCCACTCTTCCTCCCCTCCCCCACCACAGCCTCAGCCCTTCCCGTTGGTTTCCATGGGGACCAAGTGGCAGCTTCCAGTGCTGAGGAGGAGGCAGTTTCCAAGGCAACTTGCTACTGCAGGAACTGGCTGGGGCTGAAATTTCCAGGATATTGGGGAGGGGGTTGGGAGTGGAGGGACGAGTGGGCTCCTGTGCCCTTCTACTCAAGACCTCAGCCTCCCAGGCATGTGTCTGCCCCAGGGCCTTGCCGTGATGGAAAGGGTGGTGGCCACCACCACGTCGATGCGGTCCACTGAGAAGGGGTTGAACTGCTTGTCCGGCCGGCGCATGAACTCGTGCTTGAGGAGGTAGCCACTCTGCCCATTGAACTCAAACACTGCCATGTTCTGCTGCATGGGCAAGTCTGGAGGAACAACGACAGTCAGGGAGGAAGGCCCGGCCCTGGGGCTGTGCCCAGTCTCCATTTCCTCCATTCTCAGCCTTTGCTGTCTGGTGAATAGGGGAGGTTGGGTGGACTCTGAGGATGAGGGCTTCTCCTGCCCCAGTCTGGTTCCTTGGGGTGTCCCCTCTCTCAGGCAGGGTCCACAGCCTGGAGGCACCAAGGAGCAAAGCCACAGCCAGGCAGAGTGCCTGTGGTGGGAGCTGGGGCAGCCGGGGTAGGCGGCTCACAGACACCTGGGGGGAGCGGCCGGAACCCACCACTCTTCCCATGCATCATGTATGTGATGCATACTGGCTGGATGCATTTCTGGCACGGGCTGATGCACTTCTGCCCCCACATGCTCACACACCTGGGCATGCTCCCAGAGTCTACACCACAGCAGGACTCCCCAGTCTGTTCCAGAGACCCCTCAAGGATGTCAAGGTGGGGGGCACAGGGACCAGGGAAGGATTCTTAGGGGCCTGAGAGTGCCCTCACCCATCGTCTGGAAGTTGAGGGCAACCATCTGGCACCCGGCATTCCAGAACATCTGGGGCATGTAGTTGGAGGAGTCCATGCGGGTTCCCTTGGGGTAAATGCGGCTCATCTGGCGCTTGTTGTAGCTGTCCCTGAGTATAGGACCCTGGCCCAAGGCCATCTGCATCAGGACCTAACACCTACCCTGGGGGCCCAGTCCCCAGGCCTTCCCCTAGCTCCCCACCCCAGCCAGGGACCCTGGCCACTGAAGACTCAAGGATACTCCACAAACTGCACTGAGGCCTTGGAGAGCAGGTCATACGCCTTGAGCTCTGTGAAGGACGAGATGACGTAACTTCGGTTCTTTTCTGTATAGGGGAGAAAGGGAGGGGAGGAGTCCTATCAGGCTGTGTCTTCCCTCAGTCTTGGCCTCCCCTTTGGGACAGCTCCCTCTGGCATAGAGATGCCTCCAACCCAGCATTTCCACGGAGGCCTGAGGTTTAGGGGCCAACCTCTGAGAGAAATGTATGGATCACAGTGCCTGCTGGGGGTGAGGGGTGCTCTCTGTGTGCATGCACAGGGGTGTGGTGTGTGCCATGGATGTGGAGAGTAAGGCCTACATGCCATAGATGGGCACAGAAGGCATGGGGAGCATGCCAAGCTGAGCCTAGGAGGTCAGTAACATGCTGTGCACACATGAAATGTGAACACTTGCTTTGGGAGTGAGGTGTGTAGGCTGTGGCTGGAAACATCCAAAAAGAGGGGCACACTAAGGGTAGTACACACCATGAGTGTGCCCAGGTGAGGATGCAGGCTGCGGGTTCAGGAATGAGAAGTCAGTGCTACAGAAATCCAACTGTGCACAGAGGAAACAGAGGTGCTCGTGTACGGGACGTGCACAGATGGTGAGAGGAACGTAGTGTGCTTGTGTCCAGAGAAGAGAAAGGTAAATAGCCAGGGTATACACAAAACAGGGCGTGTGCAAGGGGGCGGTGTGCTCTGGTGGCTTTCTCTGCCTCCACTCCCTCTCAGGAAGTCTCATGTCCCAGGACCAGGGCTTCTGGGCTTGGGCCAGCCCACAGCACAGTGCAGCCCTGGGAGCCACAGAGCCTGCAGGCACCCGCAGGAGCCCCAGCCCATCCTGGCCAAGGTGACCTGTCATAATGACCAGCCTGTCACCAACATACTCCAGAGCATTCTGTTTGGTGCCAAGTTCCTCACTAGAGAAACTGGGAGCCACTGCCCCTTAAGCAAGCCCTTTGCCTGACTCCGTGGCTGGGTATTTATAGACAAGGCCCAAGTCCAAGGAAGGGGGAGATCCCCCCTCCTCTTACCAACCCATCAAGCTGTTCGGTCTCGACACAGCCTTCTCCTGAGACTAGCCTGACCTCCACTCACCACCACCACCCGTGCTAACTTACGGGCAGAGAACTCAAAGGAGATGAACTTGGTGGGCTGGATGTAATTGACTAGGCTGGACATCTCTTCGTAAGCTGTCACCTCCAGGCCTGCTGTGCCCTAAGGAGGAGAGGGGAGGGCAAAGAAGAGGAGGATGGTGCAGAGCCCAGAAATGTGGGGTTCTGTGGTGGAAGATGACACAGGGGCCTCGGGGCTACCCCCACACACCTCATCCGACTGCATCTTCTTCATCTCTTCTTCATCCAGGCTTCCCGACTCCTCCTCCTCTTCCTCTTCTACCTCCTCCTCCTCCAGCTCCGTCCCTTCCTCGCCAGCCCACACTGCCACACACAGCTCTGTTGGCACTGGCTCCTGCATGGCTCCTCCAGGTCCAGCCCCTCTCCTGTTCCAGATGCTCCTACTAACCCCACCACCGTCCTCCCAGACTCACCTGTGCCCTCGCCTGTAGGGGCACTGGGTGGGCTGCTGCCCTCAGCCTCCCCACCAGGCTCCTTACTGGAGGAGGTAGGGCCAGAAAACTGGTTCTTCTTATTCTTGATGAGGATCTTGCCCCTGAGATCCTCAGGGCTGGGCAGGGGGATGCCTGGTTTCAGCTTAGGAGTGGAGAGCAAGTCAGCACCATCTCATCTTCATGGTGTAGCCTGAGCTCCTTAATACCAAGCATGCTCCCTCTGCACTCCCCACTCCTGCTGACCCGCCTCTCACTACTTCTCATCCGCATTCTCACCCAGATAAATCCAGCTTATCCTTTGGGGTAAATCGACCCATCAGGCACTTGTCGTAGCTGTCCCTGAGTATAGGACCCTGGCCTAAGACCATCTGCACCAGGAGGATCTAACAGCCTACCCTGGGGGCCCTGTCCATCACTTCCTCCAGGAAGCCTTCCCTGATCCCCAAAGACCAGATCAGAACTCCCCAGGTGCTCCCATAACAACCACTAGGTTGTAACGGCCTGGTTACTTATCTGTCTCCTCACTAGAGGAGGGCGGGGACTGTGTCTTTGCCACTCGCATACCCCAAAGCCCAGCACAGTGCCAGACACATGGTAGGTGACAGGATGCCAGACCCACACCCAACCAAATGAACCCCAGCATCCTCTGGGAGTGTCTCCCTCCCTAACCTGGTGCCCACCCTGCCTCAAGTCCCCAGGCCCAGGCCTGAATGTCCCACAGAGAAGTCCACTCACTGGGAACTTTTCCAGGGGCTCTGTGAGCAGCATGTCCCCAAAGATCGTCCGGCAGTACTCGGCCATCTTAGCCTGCTGGCGGGGTCTGCAGGGAGCAAAAGTGGGGGTGGGGTTCAGCCGCTCAACCCCAACCTGATTATGCATCCTTTTGTGCCCTTGATGACCTAGATCAGGGGCCCAGGAGGTCAGGGAGGCAAGGACTCAAGCAGAACATGGGGCCTTAGGGAGATTGTACTAAGACATGGGAGAAGCTGTAGGCAATGGCTAGAGGATGGGGCAGTTGGGGGCCGCCGGACAGTTGCAGACTGGGGACAGAGGACTGCGTGAGAATGTGGCTGAATGGGCCTGGATACGCACGAGTCGACATGGTTCTCAAACGACAGGATGATGGGATACGGGGAGGTCTTAAAGGCACTTTCTGCAATAGCCTCAATTGCTTCCTGGAGGAGAAGGGGTCTCCATGAACAGAAGGTCAGCGTTCTGACTGCCTGTCCCGTGATGGCACTTTTCCCCCCTACCCAGTTTCAATACACACATATAACTGGATGGCCACCATTGGCCCCCAATCCCTTCTGGTCCCCACACTGGTCCGAGGCCTTCCAGCCATTCCTCCTCTCTCGTTTCACCCTCCCACCCCTCAAAGCTTCTGGCCCAGAACCCTTCCCTACTGCCACTGCCGCCAGCCTCTGCACCCTGGGTCTCACCTTGAAGAAGATGTCTGTGGTCATGGTGAAGCCATGGGTGATAATGGGCTCCTCGTCAGGGGGTTTCCCCTTCCAGCAGTCTAGCTCCACGCAACGGCAGCCAGACAGCAGCACCTGGCGGTACATCTCAGCCGAGGAGAGGCCTGAGAACTGGCCGGCTGAGCAGGGGGATGGGGAGGAGGTGAGGGCATCACCCACAGGCAGCCCAGCTCGCCCCCACCCCACTCCATCATGGTCTGTTATTGTCAGGGCCAGCAGCATGTGGGCAACGCCCGCGAAGGCACAGGTAGGCGCCGAGGTTATCAGGGCCCACCTGTCAGGTAGGTGTTGTGGGAAGAGTTGATGAAGTAATGATTGAGTGGCTGTGCCATGTCGTGGTGGAGCAGCAGCTTGTCGTGGGCCAGCACGCTGTTCTCTGGCCCACAGAGAAACCAGACCATGCCCTCAGGTGACAGCTGGCCTGGGACAGGAGATAGCTGTCAGGGTTGCAGCCCTGCTGCCCAGGCAGGACAGGACCACAGGGGACGAGGGCTTCCCGTAGTCCTCACCCCTCTGCACATTGATGCCGCTGGGCTCATACTTGTCGATGAGGCCCTGCACCTGGTCAGGCCGTGCTGGCGGGAATAGCAGGGAGTTAAGCCGGGAGTCCCGCTGTTTCTGGTTGATGAATTTGGTCAGGTGCTCCTTCGTCATGTAGGGTTTCGCCTTAGCATGGCTGCAGGCCAGAGAGGAGAGCACAGGTCCATATTCCTTGGGCCTGGAGGCTTACACAACCCCCTTGTCCAGTGAAGCCTCCTGATTCCCGGAATGAGAGGTGGGAAGAGAGGATTGTTAGCCACCACCCTTTTCCCGTGACCAGCACAACCCAAGACACTCACTAAGTAGTGAAGATCTCATCTATTTCTGGCCGAGGACACAGGCTCATGAGGAAACTTTTGTAGACAGTTTCCGGGAAGTCCTCAGGATTGATGGCATCATTCTGGGGGAATAATCACCTTATTGCCCCTGGCCTCATCTTCTCAGAGCTAAGAACCGCAAAGTCGGCCCAGTCTGGTCAAGGGGACCTGGTCAGAAGTCAGGCTCAAGGCAGACAGAAGAACTTAAAGGACACCCAAGCACCCACTTCTCAAGGCTCTGGTTGCTGAGCAGAGAACATGCTTAGCTGGTTTGCGCTGACCCTGATTTTGTACAGTGGCTAGTCCATCAGCTGGGGCAGGATCAGAACTAAGTATGACCAGAATGAGGTAGTAAAGAGGTCAGAAGAAGTGGTGCTGCTTGCCAGGATGGTGGGCTGTCTTTTTTAAGTCGAGGACAAATTTTCAAAAAGAAGCAATTTGAATATAAACATATATGCACCTAACAGAGCCCCATAATACAAGAAGCAAAAACTGATAGAATTGAAAGGAAGACAATTCAACAATAATACGTGGAGACACCAGAAGCACAGGGACAAAGAAAGATTGTCACTTTCATCAGAAAGCGAAAAGATAACCCACAGAATGAGAGAAAATATTTGCAAATCAGATATCTGATAAAAGTCAATAAAAAGACAACTCAATGGAAAGATGGACAATGGATTTGAAAAGATATTTCTCCAAAGAAGATATGTAAGTGACCAATAAACACGCAAAAAGGTGCTCGATATCATTAGCAGTTAGAGAAATGCAAATCAAAACCACAATGAGATACCACTCCCACTAGGATGGCTAAAATAAAAGGCAATCACAAGTGTTAAGGGGATGTGGTAAAATTAAAACCCCATCCAACACAGCACTTTGGGAGGCCGAGGCAGGTGGATCACCTGAGGTCAGGAGTTCAAGACCACCCTGGCCAAGATGGTGAAACCCCATCTCTATTAAAAATACAAAAATTAGCCCAGTGTGGTGGCGCGTGCTTGTAATCCCAGCTACTTGGGAGGCTGAGGCAATTCAAGGAGAATCACTTGAACCTGGGAGGCAGAGGTTGCAGTCCCATTCCTACCCTGCCCCAACTCCACACTTGGATCCCTGAGACTGATGGCATCAAGGAGTCACTAACTCTGCAAAGCTGTGACTGGGGTAAATGCTCCTTCTGGGATTCATGTGGGCAGGTGATCAATGGGGGGTCTTGGTTTTATTTATAATGTTCCCAATTCTTACCAGGAGAAAATACTCCCTGGGATACAGGTTGGGACCAACACAAGAGCACTGGCCAAGCACGGACAGAGGCTGAGATCCGCTCCCATGGCCAGGCTTGAATCCTGGCTCAGGGCCGTATCAGCCCAGAGGGCTCCTTTTTGTAATTCACATAAGGTGCCTCATGGGGTGACCCTGCTTACAACTTTTAATTAAAAATTAATTACTTAACTAAAAAGACAGGAAAAAAATGTTTTTCTGTACTGAGCAGAAGTCTGCATCTTGGCAGCTTCCACCTTTGGTTCCGTTCCTCTCCCCCAACACCCCACAGACTTCCAGATCCCTGCAGACTGCCGCCTGCCGCTGCCGACCTTATCTCGCTCCTCCAGGCTGAAAACATTCACGCTCAGCTCCCATTCCCAAGACTAGACTGGGAAAGCACACCGTCTCTGCTGCCTGCCCTGAACACAGTCCATCAACCACAGCCCAGTGCCCCCACCACCCAGGGCAGTGGGTACAGACAAACCTGCTTGGATCCCAGTGTCTCAACCCCTTGCCCTGGCTCCACCTTCGTGCCTAGCATCAGTAACCAGCAGCTCCAGGGTTGACTGGCTCTCCAGGCTCTTGGCTGGGGCTGTGATGTCATCTCTGCTCCCCCACCCTCCATTCCTGGTCAGGTTGCTTTCTGGTGGGGACAAGAATACTGGGGGATGGGCAGGGGTGCGGATCCACTCACCTTGCCTTTGGGGAGGTGGCAGGCACTGAGAGCAGCTTCCACCCGCTTGCGGTCAGCAGGAAACATCTGGAAAAAGCTGAAAGGGCAGAGAAAGGCACCAGGCAGAGAGAGGAGTCAGGCCTGGAGAAGAAAGGCTTTCGGAGCCCCTGGAAGCATGGGGAGGGGCTGGGGGGCTCACTTCTTCACAGGAATCTTCCCTTCAGAGTTGAGCTGCATCTTGAGCTTCACGAGGCTGGGGGGCAGAAAGCAGCCATCAAGGCCTGGGGCTGGCACACTCAGCACCAGGGCTCAGGCCTTGCAGGGGGCACTTACATCTTGTCCAGGAAGGTGCTGCGGGGGGCATTGGCTGTTAGCGGATGCTTGACTAGGGCCAGTACGTCCTCAGCCCAGACCTGCAGGACCACAGAGAGCAGCGGTCAGGCCCCTGAGTACCCCTGCCCAGGCCTGTGTCTCTCAGGAAGTCCAGGCTATCCCAGGGGCCCAGACCCAGGCCCCGTGCTCCCAGGCACACCTTGCCCACATTATCCTTGTAGGAAACGAAGTTGTGGAAGGTGAGGTCCACCATGTCCGGGCCGGACACCACTGTGAGTGCCTTCAGCAGGAAGCTGTTGTCAGGAAAGTCCATGTTGAAGACATCCCGGAGCTTCTGGCTCTGCAGCACGTGGTGACATGGTTAGGATGGAGGTGTGCTCCCTCCCTGCCCAGCATGGCTCTCCCTGGCCCTCCCCTCAGCCCCTTGGGCTATGGCCTACTGGGCAGAATCCCATTCCCATCCCAGAACCACAGGCCTTAGCATCTTCCTGTCCCTGACTCCAGCGGCTGGGGTGGGACGGAGAGGCCCTGAGGAGCCAAGGTGACAGAGCAGGGCCTGGGAGTCCTGTGTGTATTGGCTGCCATGTTTGTTTGAAGATGGATTCTTAGCTCCCAGTCTTAGGGAATCCTGCTTCCCACCAATCCCTTCTTCCAATTTTCCTAGCACCATTAGGCAAATATTGGCAAACTAGTCCAGGGGTCGGGGTATAAGCCACCCCCTCCCAGACAAGCTGGGGTACTTTAGGGGAAAGAGATCCCCTCCTCTCAGATCCTCGCCATCTCAGCTCACTGGGGCCAGTTCTGAAGCTCAGAGCCCAGGCGAGCCCAGAAACAGCCACTCCCCTTCCTTGGCTTTGGGCCAGGGTCCTTGCTGCCCAGCCCAGGAACCATTCCCCGTGCTCCCGAAGTCAGGCTTCCCACCTCCACAGGGACCCCTTCCCTTGGCCCGTGGAGCTGGTAGCTGTGCTTGAGTCTGGGCTGCTGCTGAGCTCACCTACCTTGGGCATCTTGGCAAACTTCCCAAAGCGGGTGTCCCGGATGCTGGTGATATCCAGAAACTCCATCTCCTGGGGGTGGGGTGTCCCCGTGGGAGCAAAGAAAGGATGTGGGACAAGAAGTCCAGGTCAAGAATGAGCAACAGGGAGAAGGGAGCTTCCACACCCTTTATATCGTGGCCAACACCTCTATCTAGATGCTAGGGCTGCCCAGGGCCACCTGGACCCCACCTTCCCTTCCTATGGCCCAGGTTCTCTCTATTCATGAGGATCCTCCTCCCTTCCCCTCTTTCCATTCCTCCCTGGCACAGGAGCTGGGGCCTGCAGTGTCTCCTCCACTATCCTGGACCCTCCCCAGCTTCCCCTTCCCTTCCTCCCGCCCAAAGGCTGGGGCCTCTCATCTCTCAGAGCCCCAAGCCAACCCACAGCCATAGGTAGAGCATCGGTCTTCAGCAGCAATGCTCTTTGCTGTCTCTCTCTCTCTCTCTCCCCAAAGGATACTAAGGATGGAAAATTCAGGTAGACATAGGTTGGAATAACTGAATCCTCCTTTCCAGAGCAAACAGCCCCTGCCCACAGGAGAGCCCCTGGAGCCACCCTTCCAGGCCCTTCTGTACTCCCCAGCATCCATGCCTCTACCTTGGTGCCGCCAGGAGGCTGCCTGGCCTCAGTGGATAAGCAGGAGTCCAGAGCCATGGTACACAGGGGCTTTCTCACCTTACTTTGATATGTCCAGTATAAGTAGTAGCCCTTAGGATCCACACGGAGGATAACTGGAGAGGCAACTGTAGTTTCCTGCGGAGAGAAGGAGCCAGCACTGTTCTGAGACCTCGGCCCAAACCTCCCTGTCCAAGCCAGGGGCTTCAGAGCTCATTATCTTCCCAGGAGGTGCCCATCCCAGTAAATCTGAAGCCATTTCCCTTTGTTGTCTAGACCTAATCACTGGGAGAGACAGAGGATTTGGGATGCCATTTCTGGAAGAGAAGTTTTCCCCTCTAAAGCCCAAATAGATGTTTTCCTTCCAGACCCCAAACAGGACCTTGGCCCCTAACTCACTTCGTAGAGAGAGACTCCCTACTACCACCCAGGAGAGCTTGGCACAGTGAGAGCCAAGAGCCCAAACTCCTGCACCAGCATCCAAGGCCCTGCACAATCCAGATGCAGCCTAACCTCCCATGTGCCCCTTCTTCCCTCCATGGACACCTCTTACCCTGTCCATTCGACTGTCCCATAAAGACACCAAGCCTTCCCCCTCCAAGCCTAAGTGCCCAACCTCCTCTGCTTGAAATGACTTCAAGGACAGCCCGAGCCCTCCCCGCTTCTGAAAAGCCTTCCTGAAACATGATGTAGTAACTGGGCGATGTGGGTCACAGACCTAGAAGCCCCCCTAGGAAATCCCCAGGGACTCGCGGACTCCAGGACAACAAGCCTGTGCTGGACCATGAGCTTGGCGCTTGGCCCTTGAACGTGGTGTTTCCTGAATGAGCAAATGAATGAATGAATGAATGAATGAGTGAGTGACTGAGTGAACTTGCCATCTAAAGTCCTGTTCCACTCACAGAGCACATAGGCTGCCTTTTATTTTAATGGTCTTTGTATGTGTATATAACAAGATACTAAAATGAAGGTTTCCAGCAAGGCACGATAGCTGCTGCATACTAAAACAGATCAAATGCAGCATTTACGAAGTAAATGATCCAAAAAATGTTCTCAGATCGGGGTGGTTAGAGTACAGGGGAAAGCGAAGATTTTGTGGGGAAGCCAATTTTGAGAAAGCTTACCTCACCAGGGGAGAGTTGGGGTGCCTGATCCCCCACCTTAAGCCTAGTGAGGGGTTTCAACTCTACTTGGAGAACTTTTGTGATTTTTTTTTTCATTTTACTTTAAGTTCTGGGGTACATGTGCAGAACGTGCAGGTTTATTACATAGGTATACACGTGCCATGTGGTTTATTGCACCTATCAACCTGTCATCTAGGTTTTAAGCCCCACATGCATTAGGTATTTGTCCTAATGCTCTCCCTCCCCTTGCTCCCCACCTTGAAGCAGGCCCCCGTGATCCTTGAAGTTGTGGGCATAACAGACGGAGGTCGAACTCCGGCCCAGGAGACTCCGTGGGCTACGGCGGGCTAACTGTGCGAGGCAGAGCAGGGGGGTGGTGTGTCAGACCAGCCTGCACCCTTGGGACAGTGGATGCCTGAGTATTTGCTGGGGTCCAGGGTGGGCCAATGGGAGAATGGGGGCAAAGGGCCTAAGGCTGAAGACGTACTTTTGAGTGATGCCTAAAATAGAAATGCTGGGGGGACTTCAAGCAAGAGATTCCCAGCTGAGGGGGTAGGTCTCCCAGGAATCCTCAAAAATGTCCTCCAGAGAAAGAATAAGCTTTAATCTTCTGCCAGTCTCAGAAAGCATGAGCCAATTTATGATAGCACCTATTTAAATAGAACTTGGTTACCCCTTCCCAGCTCCCTCCCTGCAGCTCATCCCTAGGGGGGCCTTGAGCAGGACCAGCAGGGAATCCCACCAAAGCCCCTTCCATGGGGCCTGCCGCCTACCTGAAACCATTCCTAGAAGGGGGAGGGTAGATGTCAACGTGAATAAAGGTTGGAGTTTTTATTACAGCCAGTTTCTGACATCAGACTGGGTTTTGTGATGAAAAGTGACTACTGGACTGTGTTACCCGAGAGTAAATGTAATGTCTTGTGGCCTGGCAGAGTTTCTTTCCACGGCCAGGAGGAAAGCTTCTTCTACCCAATATATTGTAAAGGGGCCATGAGAGATGAAATAAAGTTGGGCAATACATGGAATTTACATCCTATGTATTCTGCTTATCCAACAGGGCGCAACACACCCATGCCATCCGCTAACTGTGCTGAAAGCAGAGCCCTGCCTCCCAGAAGCATGGGCCCTGTGGCTAGGCTTGGGTCATTCCTGCTTGTCCAGGTCAGGATCCAGGGAACATCCAATGCCCGACCTTGGAGAGGGGAAGGGAACAGCCAGGTACACAGGTGCCAGCTTAGCAAGAAGGACAAACAGTCCCCACTTGGCACCGTCCCCCACTCCACTGCCACCCTGTGACCCTCTGCCCAGTCAGGTTACACACACTGCCCAGAGGAACTGAGAAAGGCCACTTCGCTTTTCACTCTGAGCCACTTCCCTCATTCCACAGGCTCCCGAGGCATGTCACCTCCATGCCACTGCCATGCCACTAACCCCACATCATTCCTAGGGAAGCAGGAAACATCTCACCACAGGGCCCCAACCCATAGTCATGGGCAGCGAGATACTCCAGCCTAGCCCAATCCCGAAGGGCCTAGACCCAGACCCCCTCATCCCACCACCCATCGGGTGGACTAGCCAGGACTAAGGGCCATTTTCCCTCCCCCACCGAGCCTTCATTTCCCTTCCTGGGACCAGCCCAGCAATCTAACTCTCAGACTGGGCCAGCCCAGCAGCCTCCCCTCCCTGAAGGAGGATCTCCATACTGTTCTCCCCAGCCTAAGAGAATCCCTGGCCTAAGGTAACATTTTCAGGGGCCAGGAGAACCAGAGGCTGGGAGCGGCCCGTGTAGGAAGGAACAGACACAGCAGAGACAGAGCTGCAGGGTGCAACAGTGCCTTCCCCTTCCCAGCAGACACGGAGCAATGCTGAGCCCAGCAAGCGGGAGCAGAAGTCAATCAGTTCCTTCTCAGACCCCTGGGAGCAGAAGCCTCTTAGGTCCAGGGGCCTTTTGTGGCTGCTCCCACAGCAGCTCAGGAGAGAGCAAGGCTTCCCCAGATGGGACAGTGCCCAATGGATGGGGTGAAGGAGCTGGGTCTGAGTGCCCTGCCAGAGCGAGAGCAAGGCATCTGTGCTAGGAGCGGCGACAGGCTCATCTCTCCTCACCCGGCCTTAGCTCTGGGACGCACTTTCCTCCGTTCTCTTTGGGTTTTGGAGGAGAAGAGACGCAGACCCAAAGAAACTACCTCCAGCGACCACCCAGGCAGCCCACCCACTTCTCACACCTAGACACCAAGGCTTCACCCTGCAGCCGGGGACACACACCCTTAACCCCAGGTTTGTTTATCCAGGCAGCCGTGTCAGCCGCCTGGCCAAGCCACACAGGCGCCTGGGTCCTAGGAGACACAAACCAATCCTCCCACCCTGGCAAAGCCCCCCTAGCAGCCCAGCCTCCACCACCCAGTGCCCCAAGTGCCCCAGCAGCCGAGGCCCCTGCCCCACTTACATCATCCCATTTGATGAAGCGCTCCCCCTGGCTCAGATAGGCCTTCACCTTGGGGGGCAGCAGGACAGGATTCAGCAGAGACATGGTGCCAAGCGTTCCTCTTTCGAGAGGCTGGGCAGACACGGGCAGGCAGATGAAGGGCAGGAAGGAGGCCAGCCAGGAGGAGAGCCAAGCTGGGCTCACATGGCACCCGTCCCTGAGCTGCTCCAGAAGTCTAGGTGCTCTTATAGCCCCTGGGGTGGCCGTGGCTGTGGCTGAGCTCAGGGCTGAGCTCTAGCCAGAGGCCCATCTGCCTTGTAAATCAGCCTCCTCCCACCCGCACTGCCTGCCGTGGGGGCCTGTGGTCTCTGCTTCTGGCCAAGGAGGCCGGCTCCTCTTCTGGAAGCCCCCGCCCCCACCCCCACCCTGTGCCTCTCAGCACTTCCTGCTCAGGGCTTCCTTCTCTGCGCTGCTCACAGCCAAGAGGTGGTCATGAGGCCCCGGGCGCCTTGGAGCCAGGACCTCTCGGTCCCTGCGGTGGTCCCTGATCAGATTTGGCGCAGGAGTGCTGGAGGACAATGTGGAGACCTGGAGACCGGCTGGGGAGACTGCTGCCCAGGCCTGGACTGAGGGGAGGGCACAGGGAGCTCACTAGGAGAAAGGACCTCCTTAGGGGCAGGGACCACTGCAGAGGAGGGGGTCAGGTGGGGACAGGGCCCGGCTGGAATGGTGTGTTTTGAATAAGCAAAGTTTGCTGAACACCCAGCTCCTCTTTCTCAATGCTTCCTCGCCATGAAAATGAGGTGCATGTGAGGCAGGGCCATCACTCCCCTCACCTGCTTCACCAGACTCCCACCTCTGGGCCTGGGGACTGACTGGGGCCTGGGCCCCACTGAGCAGCCCAGCTCTGCACAGCCCTGAGCAGCCCCTGCCCCTGCCCTGGCCTCCACCGCACTCTCCTCCAGGCGCCTGCCTCTGCTCTGCACCCCAGGGTGCAGTGGGGCTGGTGCAGAGGGATGGCTGCTCTCGCTGGCGAGGCTCAGCCCCAGCTGCTCGGGTGCATGACCCACACTCTGTCCCAGGCCCAGGGAGTTTGACACCAGCCCAGCTCAGCCCAGCCCACTTCCTCTTGCCTAATCTGCCCCTCTTATCACTTTTCTTAGACCAGCTGGGGAGGCAGGGAGCTCTACCCATGACTTCCTTCCCCTCTGGTGCCTGGCTTTCTGCCCTGGGTCCCCCCATGGGGCTTTGCATGCCCCCTGACAACAGTCAGAGCCTCACCCAGGCCCTAGAATTGCCTCGGCTGGAGGTCTGGTCCAGGGCAGGATGGAAGGAGGGTGAGGGAGGACACTCTTCATGGGGAATTAAGACAATGAACTGCCCAGTGGAGGCTGGAGCTAAGGGGATTCCCAGCACAGAAATAATCTGCAGAAGAGCAATTCTAGGGCCAGAGGGATGGAGCAGGGCCTGACCGAGCTCAGAAACAGCTCTAAGGACTCTTCCTTCTCCCCTCCCCCAGCCCTCAGGGTCTCTCATCTCTCCTGTCTCCTCCCTCCAGCCCGGGGCCCCTCTGGGGGCTCCTCTGGTAGCCCATGCTGTTCTGGGTCCCTCCCTGGGATCAGGTTCCCTCGATGTCTGTTTGAATGGATTTTGCAAGGGAAATCCCTGTCCCTTCCCAAAGCCCCTGCACCTGTCACCTGCGGCTGCCCTGGTCCCGGCACCCAAGTCCCTCCCTTTCATCTGTCCTGTAGCCATCAGCCCCCTCTCCACTTTGGGCCTGGAGAGACCAGTCCATTCCTCCCCCTCAGCCTGAGGAGAAAAGAGACGGGCTCCTCTCCTCATTTCAGGAAGTCTTCTGCTCCTTTCCATCTCCAGCTCCAGATCCACAGAACAAAGCCTTGCACATCTTTACTCAGTGATGACACTGCCTACACTGTTCTTGGGACCCTAATTGTAGCTTCAGTGGGGGCCTGTACTCTCCTGCTCACATCCTGACCTCCTGCAAAGCTAGCTCTAAAAATGCAGAAAATCCAGGCAGCCAGGAGAGCCAAAAATTTTCATCAAAGAGGGCTTTTTTCTTTTAAAGATACATTTAGGTTTTAAAATGTGTATTGACAAAGAAAACTGTTATGTAAATAATAGTAGAGCAGATATGGAGAAGATCAGGGAAGTCACACGAATGCCCTGTTTGGGAAATGTGGCCCTAGGCATCTGGGCTGAGCTGGGTAGAGGGCACCCCCTGCAGTGGGCCAGTCTCACCCCCAGGGCGGGCAGTGGAAGGACAAGGATGCCCCCTGCTGGGTGCACTCAAAGCATGCATGTCCTGGAAGTTTGCTGGTGGGTCTGTCATTTGTGACACCGATGCTGGAGAGTTTGGCAGGTGGGAGCCTTGGGCCGCAGAATGTGGTAAGGACTTATATTCAACGAAGTGCTGCCTCCCACAAGGGACATGCCTGTGACCTGGAGCCCAGTACATATGTTCCAAGTTCACTGGTTCACTTGGCGGTGCTGTGTGGGGACCCCATGCACTGGTTTCCCAGTTTGCTGATCAGAGAAGTTTAGTGGCAGGAGTTGAACTCAGACCTTCAGATGCCACAGTTACCAGCCAAATGAGAGAATCAGACTAGGTTGGTTTCTTATCTGATGCCATGACTGATGAAGCTGTGGGTTTCAGGAGCATGGAACCCTGTTGTGCGTCTTGGCCAAGGGCTGGCTCTCTTTTGGAAGGAAGATGGCTCTTCTGGTGTCTGTTTTCCAGTCTGGAAAAGGGAGTCATACTCACCACTCTAGGAACCCAGCCACTTACTGGCTGGTTTATCTTGTGATACTTAACCATCCTGGGCCTCAACCTTCTCACCTGTAAAATGGGGATAATAATGCCTCATGGGGATGTTGCAAGGATTAAAGAATGTAGTGAACGGTACTTACTACGGTGCCTACACATGAGCTCAATAGTACTATCATTATCATTATGAGTTATCATTGTTATTTTATCATTACTTATTAGCAGACACTGGCAGGAAAAATGGCAGTTTCGTATTCCTTCGTCCTCAGTTCTTTCCACACACGTCTTCACTGACCTTCTCTTTGGATTTTTCTTCTGGCAGTTTGTGTGAATCAGGGGCTGGACCCATCTTTGCAGGGCAGACTGAGTTAGGGTTGCTGCTGACTGTGAACTTGAAGGAAGCTGTCCCCAAGTGGCCTGAATTGATGGAGTGATGAGCACAGGGGCTCCGATCATGGGCTAGTGCCAGCCTCCCAACAGGCTTCATGCCACCACAGGCCCCACAGTCGATGAGGCACAGGTGAGAGTGCTGAACTGCCCAGCTGTACATCCAGCTGTGGCTCCAGCTCCAGCCACCCTCTGCGTATTGAGAGCTAAGCAGAAGTGGAGGCATGGGCAAGGCTGAGAAGCCAACACTGATCCCTTAGGAAGGAGAGAGGCAATTAAGGTTCCTGTAGACTCCCTGGAGGAAGACGTTGCTTGTCCTCCCATTCCAAGCCCCTGTAGAACCCCAGAAGGAACGATCTGGGACTTAGAAGTGGAAAATAATCAGTCCGTGTATGTTTCTCCTCGAAGTGCCATTTTGGATCAAATTTACCTAGAGGTGTAGTTGAGTGAACTCCTCAAGAAATCCAGAGTTTAGTCCCCACTGGAGTAAAGGTTTGTTCTGTGATCTGAGCAAGTTACCTCAGCTCTTGAATCTGTCAAACTTTTGATCATTTCTAAGATTCCTTCCAGCTCTAAAAATCTCTCTCCTTCCACTCAGAAGGGTAATCTTGTCACCTTTCTCTCCTGCCTTTCCTCTGAGAGATGAAAAACCTAGAGATGAGAGCTGTAGGTGGCAAAAGAGGCTTAGCTCTCACCACAGTATGAGATTCTCGGGCACAATTACTCCTCTGCCTCTGTCAATCTCTTTGTGAAATGGGCCAGTTTTAGTAAGTACGATAGAAATAAATTAGATGATGTCCTTCTCTGGGCAGGCACAGAGCATTCCATATAGGAAATGTCATCAGTATCGATCAATTGCTTCTGTCCTTACTGCTGTCCTGGCCCAACCTTTTTTTGTTTGTTTGTTTAAGAAGTTAAGCCTTTATTTCCTTGTTTTGCAAATAAAGCTGGCTAAGGTGGTTGCTTTTTGGTGATTAGTCAAAGAGACCAAATCCCTTATCTTCATCTGGCTCCTCCGACTCTTCCTTGGCTTCAACCTTAGCTGAGGCTGCAGCAGTGGGAGCAGCCACAGTGGCAGCAGCCACAGGGGCAGCAGGCACAAAGGCAGATGGATCAGCCAAGAGGGCCCTGACCTTTCCAGCAAGTGGGAAGGTGTAGTCAGTCTCCACAGACAGAGCCAGGAAGGACCCTTTTGTACCCACTGATGATAGAATGGGGTGCTGATGCAACAGGTGGGTAGCCAGTCTGCAGACAGACATGGGCAACATCACGGACACTCTCCAGGAAGTGCGAATGCAGTTTCCTCTGTGATGGCAAGTGCTTCAGGGTTGTAGATGCTGCCATTGTCAGACACCTGCTGGATGAGCAGCCCAGAGGAGAAGGGAGAGATGATGAGCACGTTCAGCAGCGTGGCTTTGCTGGCTCCCACTTTGTCTCCAGCCCTGATCAACTGCATATCACTCAGGATTTCAATGGAGCCCCTGGAGATTTTAGTAGCGATTCCTAAAGCCTGGAAAAAGGAGATCTTCTCGGGCCCCAGACCAGTGCTGTGGGCTGGCACAGTGACTTCACATGGGGCAATGGCACCCGCACGAGCAGCAGCTGGCACCTTGACAGCCAGCAACATGTCCCTGATCTCAGTGAGGTCCCCCTTGGTGAACGCAAAGCCCACATTTCCCCGGATAGGAGGCAGCAGTTGGGTTGTTTTCCAGGTGCCCTCAGATGGCCTTGCGCGTGATGGTGTTCTTGCCCATCAGCGCCTCGGAGGGACATGCAGATCTGCTGCTTCTACTTGGAGCCCACATTGCTGCTTCCATGATAAAACATTTCAGATAATCATCCAAAAGCTGGATGATCTTAAAGAGTAGTTGGACCTCTAGGTCATCCTGTCTTCCCTGGGCATCACGATGGTGCATCAGGGATTGCCACACAGTGTTTAAATACGACGTCACTTTCATGAGGACACTGAGAGAGAGCTTTTTTTTTTTAAAATACAATATGAAATCTCACCCTGTTTCCCAGGCTGGCCTAGAACTCCTGGGCTCAAGCAATCCTCCCACCTCACCCTCTCCAGTAACTGGGATTACAGGCATGCACCAGCAAACTTGGCATCTGATCCACCTTTTTTTTTTTTTTTTTTTAAGCAGCCAACCAATATTTTATTTAAACCTGTGAAATGCTATGCAATTGCTGAGGAGTGATTTACTTCCAATTATGTGGTCACTTTTAAAATAGATGTAATATGATACTGAGAAAAATGTATGTTTTGTGGATTTGGGGTGGAGAGTTCTGTAAATATTTGTTAAGTTTACTTGTTCCAGGTCTGAGTTCAAGTCCTGGATATCCTTGTTAATTTTTCTATCTCATTGATCTGTCGAATATTGACAGTATAATGTTAAAGTCTCCCACTATTATTGTGTGGGAGTCTAAGTCTCTTTGTAAGTCATTAAGAACCTGCCTTATGTATCTGGGTGTTCCTGTATTGGGTGCGTATATATTTAGGATC
>CAUYLG010008898.1:0-10049 GCA_963573385.1 Cacajao melanocephalus
ACCCCATAGATTTGGGTATGTTGTGTTTCTATTTACATTTGTTTCAAGAAATTTTTAAATTTCTTTCTTAATGTTTTTATTGACCTATTTGTCATTCAGGAATATGTTGTTTAATTTCCATGTGTTTGTCTATTCTTCAAGGTTCTTCTTGTTATTGATTCTAGTGTTATCTCATTGTAGTCAGAAAAGATATTTTTTATGATTTCTACATTTTTTAATTTGTTGAGATTTATTTTGTGGCTTAAGATATGGCTTATCCTGGAGAATGTTGCTTGGGTGCTGGTGTTAAGGATGTGCATTTTGTAGCATTTGAGTGAAATATTCTGTAAATGTCAGGCCTACCTATTTGGTCTAGAATGCACTTTTACTTCATTGTGTATTTGTTGATTTTCTGTTTGGATGATCTGTACATTACTGAGAATGGGGTGTTAAACTCCACTACTATTATTGTATTGCCACTTATCTCTTCCTTTAGACTTATTAGTGTGTGATTTAAATACTCATGAGTGCCAATGTTGGGTGCATACATATTTATAATTGTTATATTCTCTTTTGCTGGATTGACTTCTTTACCATTATATTGTGGTCTTCTTTGTCTTTTATTAGTCTTTGACTTGCAGTCTATTTTTTCTGATATAAACATAGCTACTCATACTCTTTTTTGGTTTCTGGGTACATGAAACATCTTTTTCCACTCCTTCAGTCTATGTGAGTCTCTATAGGTGATGTGGGTTTCTTGGAGGCAGCATATGGTTGAGTCTATTTCTTTTTTCTTTTAGCTACTCTTTGTCTTTTAATTGGAGAATTGAGCCCATTTACATTTAATGTTATTACTGATAAGTAGGGACTTTCTACTGCCTTTTTTGTTTGTTTGTTTCTTTTCTGGTTGTTCTGAGACTCCTGTCTTTCTTTTTTCTTTCTTTTTGCTTTTTTTTGTTAGTAAGTGATTTTTTCTGGTAGTACGTTTTAATTTGTTGCTTTCTATTTTTAGTAAATTTATTATAGGTATTTACATTTGGTTACATGAGGCTCAAAAGAATATCTTATAGATAGTCTGGGCATAGTGGCTCACACCTGTAATTCCAGCACTTTGGGAGGCCAAGGCAAGAGGACTGCTTGAAGCCAGTAGTTGGAGACCAGCCTGGCCAGCAAAGTGAGCCCTGTGAGACCTTGTCTCCATATATATATATTTTTTAATTAGCCAGGCATGGTGGTATGTGCCTGTAGTCCCAGCTAACGGGAATGAGAGGCAGGAGGATTGCTTGAGCCCAAGAGGTTAAGGCTGTGGTGAGCCATGATTATGCCACTGCAATCCAGCCTGGGTGAAGAGCAAGATCCCCTCTTTTAAAAATATATTTTGAAGAAATGACAACTTACATAGATCACCAGGAAAGAAATAAAAACAAATAAAAAAATGAAAGAAAATCTCTATACTTTAACTCTATCACCCTCACATTTTGACTTTGTGTTGTCTCAATTTACATTTTTCCATCTGTTAACAGGTTAACAAGAGTAGCTATATCAATAACTATTATTGTTTTTAATAGTTTTGTCTTTTGGGATTCATATTACAGTTGTGAGTGGATTACATATCACAGTTACAGTAATAAAGTATTCTTGGTTTGTTTATATACTTATTTTTAGCAGTGGGTTCTTTTTTTTTTTTTTTGAGATGGAGTCTTGCTCTGTCACCCAGACTGGAGTGTAGTGGTATGATCCTGGCTCACTGCACCCTCCTCCACCTCCTGGGTTCAAGCGATTCTCCTACCTCAGCCTCCTGAGTAGCTGGGATTACAGGCACTGCTAGCACATCCAGCTAATTTTTTTATTTTATTAGAGACAGGGTTTTGCCATGTTGGCCAGGCTGGTCTTGAACTCCTCATCTCAAGCTATCCACCCAACTTAGCCTCCCAAAGTGCTGGGATTACAGGAATGAGCCACCATGCCTGGCCAGCAATGGGTTATATGCCCTCAAATATTTTATTTTTGCATGTTAGTGTTTTTTCTTTTTTTATTTTTGATTAAAGACCTCCATTTGGTATTTCTTAGAAGACATGCCCAGTGGTGGTGAATTATCTCAGCTTTTGTTTGTCCAGAGAAAACTTTCTGTCTCCATATTTGAAGGATACCTATTTTGGTACAGTATTCTTGGATGACAGGTGTTTTTCCGTCAAGACTTTGAAATGTATTACTCTCTAAGTCCTTCTTTCCTTTGAGAAATCTGTTCCAAGATATATTGGAGCTCTTTATATGTCATTTGGACCTTTTCTCTTCCTGCTTTCGGGATCCACTCTGTCTTTTATCTTTGAGAGTTTTACTATTATATGTGTTGGTGTAGTCTTACTTGTATCGAATCTATTTGGTTCTAGATCTTCCTGTACCTGCATAGTTATCTTTTTTTAAAGGTTTAGAAAGTCTTTTTGTTATTACTTCTTTGAATAAACTTCCTACCTTTTGCTGAATTCCCTTTGAAACTCCAGTAATTCTTAGATTTGGTCTTTTTGTTATTTCAGTCTTGTTAAATTTCTCTGATAAATTTCTGAATTAATTTTTGTGTTATTTTGGAGATTGCTAAGTTTCCTTAAAACTGCTATGTTGAATTGTTCATCAGAGAGTTCACATATCCCTGTCTTATTAGGGTCAGTCACTTGCGTTTTGCTTTGTCCATTTGGGGAGGTCATAGTTGTTTGTTAGATGTTGTTTCTTGTGGATGTATATCTATGTTTTTGCATTAAAAGATTTGTTATTTATTCCAGTCTTCTCTGTCTGGATTGTTTGGGCTTTTATTACATATATTTGCTTAGAGATTCTTTGTAATTTACCTGTTGATTTTCTTTCTTTGTCTCTCTTTTCTTTCCCTCCCTCCCTCCCTCCCTTCCTTCCTTCCTTCTTTCCTTCTTTCCTTCTTTCCTTCCTTCTGCTAGGTTTTTGTCTCCTTTTCAGCTCTACATGGCAGCTTAAGCCTAGGTCAACCTCTAAGCAGAGTACCTCTCATCTGGAATGGGGTGGCCTCAAAAAGGATAATGGGGAAAGGTGGGGTTTGTGCCCATAAGACCTGTGGAACAAACCTCCTATAGCATGATGCTGCTGAACAGCCACTCTGATTTGGCATCTCCTTTGGCTAGTTTCAGAGCAGAGTTTCTAGGGCTGGAGACGGTAGTCTCACCTCTCCTATTTGTCTCTGTCTGTTCGGAGATATATCTTCCCTCAGGCACTTCTAATGGTTATCTTGGATTGAGGCAGAGACATGTCTCCTATCAAGAAACCCAAGATGATGGGGAAGCTGTTTGTCCACCTTGATCTCACTTTTTTCAGTGGAGAAACTGTGATTTGAGAAAAAAAGTTTCCACATACTCGGTGCTGGGCAGATTGCAGGGAGGAGCATTGCTGATATAGAAGTATGATTCTCTTACCGTCTGCTCAGAGCTTTTTCTGAGCACCTCTCTATGGCTCTGGGAACTATCTTCTCCTCATATTTGAGTTCTGGGACATTGTTGGTGATCATCTTGGTGCTGTATATTTTTTTCTGGTTTTCTGGGGCAATGGGAAGTAGAACTAGCTTGCTTCTATGCCACCATTTTGGAACCAGAAGTCACAAACTCACACTTTTCAATAGCCTGTATTCTTGTATTTTATCAGCTTCATGCTTTACTCATGCTTTAGACTGTGCTCATCCTCCTACATCTCAGCATCTTCTTCTTACCTGTGTTGTAACTGGTTTCCAAAGACAGTTCCAAATTAACCATCCACTCCAGGATTCATGCCAGTGGGAAGTCCTGTTCTACAGTGAATCTGTGCTGGTCCTATCACTCACTTTAACTACTTAAATGTTTCAGACATGAAGCTGTCTCTACATCTGGAAGGCCTGGGAGCTTGCACATCTAGGAACCTTAACCAACCAGCTATTCAGCTGGAAAAGCTACATTGAGAGGGGGAGATGAAAAGACTGGAGAGAAATAGGAGCTTAGTTCTGTCTGTGTCCTGGCTCAGCCTCTGTGCTATTTTCATGTAGGTGCTGGATATGTAACTGAACCATGTTGGATGGTCACGCCTAACTGAGCTCCTGGCCAGCACACCATGGAGCACAAGTGGTATCCTGCTGAGCTCAGTGAAACCACCAAATAGCGAGGGAGAAAGGACTGCTGTTTCAGACCACCAAGTTTTGTGGTGGTTTGTTATGCAGCAATAGAAAACCAAACACCCACTTCCAAGGCCTTTCTCAAAAGCCATTCCTTTAGTAAGCATGTCACTATCCCACTACTGTCTCATTCTACAGCTGGAAGTAGGAACCACATAGTTCCCTAGTGTAGTCAAACAGAAGATATTTAGCTTCCTGAGTGAGAGGCGCCTTTCATCTTGTCCTGGCCTCCCCAAAGTATATTCCATAAATTTGGCATGTTTTATGATCAATGGGCTTTTTTAGGTAAGACCAGCAATTTAGGAAAAACTTTGTTAAGGGTTAGAATATCTTGTGTTATAGAATTACCCCCACAGCATGGGGAGAAATGCCAGATATAGGTGAAGGGGAGGAAAGCAGCAAATCACATTGCCATGTGTGTACCTATGCAACAATCTTGCCTGTTCTTCACATGGACCCCAAAACCTAAAATGCAATAAAAAAATATATATATATAAAAAGAATTACCCATACAGATCAAATGTGCTTCCTACAGAGATAAAGCTACTATCTAGGAAGGGGATCATAGCTTTTGATCTTTTAAGTTACCCAGGTTACAGTTTATCTACTAGAGACAGGGATAACTACCATATTAAGGAAAAACAGAGATAAAACCCCAGGAGCAAGTATAAAGAGAAAAAAGTGGAGGGAGATTATATGGTTTGGCTCTGTGTCCCCACCTAAGTCTCACCTCAAATTAAAATCTTCAGGTGTTGAGTGAGGGACCTAGTGGGAGGTGATTGGATTCTCATGACAGTAAGTTCTTACAAGATCTGGTGGTTCTAAAAAGTGTTTAGCAGTTTCCCTTACACTCTTCTGTCTCTCTCCTGCTACTATGTAAGATGTGCCTTGCTTCCCCTTCCCCTTCTGCCATGATTGTAAGTTTCCTGAGGCCTCCTCAGCCATGCAGAACTGTGAGTTAAGTAAATCTCTTTTCCTCATCAATGACACAGCCTCATGTAGTATAGCAGTGTGAGAATGGACTGATACAGAGGACATGACATTCGAAATTCTTGGTTTATAGTGCAAGCTTTTGACTAAGTTGTTACCCATGACCATACTTTCTGTGTGTTTTAAAAGCCAATAAAATAAAAGTCTTCTTTAATGGCGTGAAGTTGATTTTATTCCCGAAGCCTGGAACTCCTCACTGTGTCAGCATCACTGACCAGCAGAGGGCAGTGCAGATGCAGATGCACGCATCTCCCTGCAGGAGAGAAAAGCTGTGAGGAGTGTAGTTCGCTGGCAGTGCCCAGCAGCTGCCCGCGTGGGATGGCATTTGGGCCAAATCTGTACTCTCCCCAGGCTGCCTCTAGGGGTATGAAGGAGTCTTTCTTAGAAAGACAACTTTCAGCTAAAACTTTAGGAATGAACAAAACTTAAGCAGATTAAGAGATATAGCATAGTGTTCTAGCAGAGGAATTATTCATAAGCCAGACTAAAAGCAGAATGTCAATTCTCTCCCTTGGTTACCAAGGATCATGCTCCCAGTGGATCCATCTCCTTTCTACAAATGGTCCTATATGTGACCTCTCCTTGAATCTGAAAATGATGCTTCCAGTTGATGGGCTCTGGCAAGCCAAAAACCTTTTGTAAATCCCCTGGGTTCTTACCCAGGTAAGTGTTGGTGTCATGACAAAGTCATCTGTCATCTACTAGAGGTGCTGGGAAAGGAAAAAGAAAATAAGATGGATTTTGAACACTGGGAAATCTATGCAGACAGAAACCTGTTCCTCTCAGTTTTGGCATAAATATCACTGGGGAATGAACTCAGGTCCCAAAAGAGAATAGTCGCTTCTACCTGTTCTTGTGGCCAGATTAAGCCACCTGTCCACCAGCACCTGGAGCTGAAATGGGTTTTTCTGGTTATGTGGAAGGTTGTACAGTAAACCTATAGCAGCTTGAATAGGGAAAGTCAGAACACTGGGAGAGGGCACCAGATCACTGCCTCGATGTGGATAAATCTTGTCATAAATTCATAGACTCTCAGGGATGGCAGGGTTGGAGTCTATGTACAGCATGTTCATGAAGAGGTAGCTGCTTGAACAGCTTTAGTTACAGGGAACTCACCACCTTCAAAGACAACCCAATTTGCCCTTGATCTTCTTTGACTAATAGAAAGGTTTGCTTTCTGCTTACTAGAAATGGATCTCCCTGGTAATCTCATGTTTCATTCTCAATTGTGGAGCCGTAATGGACAATTCTACATTTTGTTTTCATCTGACAGAGCTTGAAGTTGTTGAGGAATATTCAACCAGTTATTGCTATTATAATAATTATCACTATAATTCAACCACAGCCCCACTGTATGTCAAATATTATGCTAGACATTTAAGATATTATACAGTGTCATCTTTAAAACCACCTGTTGATGCAGGTCCTATTATTCTCAGTTTAGAGTTGATGCAACTGAGGCTTAGAGAAAACAAATGACTTGCGAGTAAGTCATAGAGTTGGGGTCCCATCCAGACTGTTGCAACTTCAGCCCTCATGCTCTCTAATCTAATGTTTCACAATCTAAGATGATTAAAGAGCTGAGAAACGGGTGTGGAGGGAAAAGATTGGTGAAAGGAAAGCATATATCCTAAGATGTTTTATTTCTTGGAGAGAATGTGATGTTTTAAAAAAATGATTACATTGTTTATAGCTGAACCTGACTTTCTTTAGGCCTAGGATGAGGAAGCCACTGGATTTGGAAGTGGGTGGGTGGTGCAGGAGGTGGTTCATTGCCATGTAGAACCTGGGCTCCCAGCCATTCTGCAGTAGCACACTGGTTACAAGTGCAGCTCTGGAGTCAGAATGTGGAGTTTGAATTCTGGCTTTGCTACTCACTTATTAGCTGTAAGACATTGGGAAGCTTATTTAATTTTATTTTGCTTCAGTTTCCTGATCTGTAAAATGGGAACACAATAGTACTTCCTGTTGTAAGCATTAAATGAGATAAAACATTTAAAATGATATCTGGCACATGGTTAGTGTACCATAAATGCCAGCAATTATTGTTTCCTCTCATAGTTAGTGGCAGAGCAAGGTAGGATTCAAACCTCTAATTTAGTGCTTTCTTCTTATTTATTTCTTTATTTTGAGACTGAGTCTCAATCTATCACCCAGGCTGCAGTGCAGTGGCATGATCTCGTCTCACTGCAACCTCCGCCTCCTGGGGTCAAGTGATTCTCCTGCTTCAGCCTTCTGAGTAGCTGGGATTACAGGCACCCACCACCATGTCCAGCTAATTTTTGTATTTTTGGTAGAGACAAGGTTTCACCATGTTGGACAGGCTGGTCTCAAACTCCTGACCTCAAGTGATCTGCCAGCCTTGGCCTCCCAAATGCTGGGATTACCAGTGTGACCTATTGTACCCAGAAATTTTTCTTCTTTATTCTTGGTAGGCAAATAGATCTGTTGCACAAAGTACTGTTTATTTCAGCTGCCATATTCTGATATTTTGAAAAAAAAGTTTAATTGTTGTAAAATACATGTAATGGAGAAGTTAGCATCTTAACCAATTTTAAGGGTACAGTTATATAGGGTTAAGTGTGTTCACATTGTTATACAATCCCCAGAGCACTTTCTGTTTTGCAAAACTGAAATTCAATACCTGTTAAGCAACAGCTCTGCATTCCCTCCCTCCAAGCCCTGGCAACAACCATTTTACTTTCTGTCTCTATGGATTTGACTACTCTAAGTAGCTCATATAACTGAAATCATACAGTATTTGTCTTTTTGTGATTGGCTTATTTCAGTTAGGATAATGGCCTCAAGGTTCATCCATGCTGTAGCATAGGTCAGAATTTGCTTCCATTTTAAGGCTAAATCATTTTTGTAAATAATACATTTTGTTTAGCTATTCATCCATCTATGGAACCCTTGGATTGCTTCCACCTTTTGGCTACTGAGAATAATGCTGCATTGAATGTGAGTGTACAAATATCTTTTTGAGACTCTGCTTTTTATTCTTTGGGGTATATACCCAGAAGTGGAATTGCTGGACCATATGGTAGTTCGATTTTTAATTTCTTGAGGAACCCCCATGTTGTTTTCCTTAGTGGCTACATCATTTTACATTCCCACTGACAGTGCACAGGGGTGTCAATCTCTCTTCATTCTCACCAATACTTATTTTCTGTTGTTTTGCTTTTAAATAGTAACCATCTTATTGGGTATGAGACGGTATCTCATTGTGGTTTTGATCTGCATTTCCCTGATGATTAGTGATGTTGAGTCATGTGTTTATTGGTCATTTGAGAACAAAGAAGATATACAAATAACCAATAAGCTCATGAAAAGTGGGTTCTTTGCCCATTTTTAAAATCAGATTGTTCTGTTGTTTGGTAGTAGGAGTTTAAATATTATGAATATTAACACATTGTCAGATATGTGATTAGAAAATATTTTCTCCCATTTCGTGGGTTGTCTTTTCACTCCATTGATTGTGTCTGTTGATGCATAGAACTTAAAATTTTTGATATAGTCCAATTTGTTTTGTTTTGTTTTGTTGTTGCTGTTGCCCACGCTTTTACTGTTATTTCTAAGAAATCATCACCAAGTTCAACGTCATGAACTGAGTCTGGTACTTTTATCCTCAACTGTGGAAGTAGGTTCTCTTGTGCCCTAGAAACAACAACTCAAGCTTCAGAAACCGTTGACAGGTTGCAAAGTGCTTTTATCCACATTGGATTATTTAACCTTTAAAGCAACAATCAGTTCACAGATGATGAAATAGAGACCTGAAGAATCTAAGTGAGAGTTACTAAAAAATACCCAGGGGGAAAGCATTGGGCAGAGTTATTGTTTAGGATTATTCATTAGTAGTGGGCCTAGGCCTGTAGTCCAATATTCAAAGTTGTTTCAATATCATACACAAGTCTTGGGAGCCTCTTAAATCTGCAAATTGAAATCAAGCTGAAAGAATTCAGAAATACAGGCCCCTCCCACACACCTACTTTCAGGGTAGCTTCAGATTATAATCCGGGTAGATTCAAATAGCTGTTCAACTCCTGGGTCTTCTCCGGAATCGGCAGTGCATGGGAGTTGGGATGGTGAGCAGCACAGCTGGATTCTTGTCCAAGATGAGACCCAGAAAGAGCAAGAAACACTTTGGGAACATAGTGTTTAAGGAACTCAGGAGAGACAGACTGAATTATGGCCATGGGCTGTGGCGAGGATAGATTGTTTCTAAATATGGATTTACCTCTTGGTGCTTTCCAATCTGTCAGGGGAAGTTGTGGATCTCACTTTGTGACAGCAGATATGGAATCTTGTCAGGCTATTTGGGAGTGGAATAAGTACACTTGAAGACATTTCCCTCTCTGTAAGATCCTCACAGGAGCCTATGCATGATGTTTAGGAGGAGGAGGTCTTATAAAAGTGTCTTGACAATGTGCCGATACATGAAATTTGATAGTATGCCCATCAAGCACACTCTTCACTTGGGCAGGCTGGCAAACTGTCTTGGGAGTTCATCTTCTGATGTGTCCCTTTGGTGTGGAAAGGGGAGCCATGGCCTGTAATCTTAACATGGTAGTCATCTTGTTTGTTTACCATATGATTTGCCTTTCTTCTCAGGTCTCAGTTGCCTGGTAGAACTGAGAACCCAAAGGCTTGAAGAACTGCAAACAAGGAGATGCACATAAACCCTCCTGCTCTTCATGATTATTCTGAAGGTGTAGGAGAGAGGGTAGCTCATCAGAGCCATCTCCCAGAGCATCCACCTCTGACCCTACCACAGTACAATAAACTGCCATGACATGTTGGAAATGAGCTGGAGGAAAAGAAAAGTCCTGTGCCTAGCCACACAATATGCTCTGGAATAATCCTTCAGGCCTGCCTCTCAGGAGGTTAATCTCATGCAGGGTCAGGCTCAGTGTATGTAACT
>CAUYLG010008899.1:0-42155 GCA_963573385.1 Cacajao melanocephalus
GAGGCCAACAAACATATGAAAAAATGCTCATCATCACTGGTCATTAGAGAAATGCAAATCAAAACTACATTGAGATACCATCTCACACCAGTTAGAATGGCAATCATTAAAAAATCAGGAGACAACAGATGCTGGAGAGGATGTGGAGAAATAGGAACACTTTTACATGGTTGGTGGGAGTGTAAATTAGTTCAACCATTGTGAAAGACAGTTTGGTGATTCCTCAGGGACCTAGAAATAGAAATTCCATTTGACCCAGCAATCCCATTACTGGGTATATACCCAAAGGATTATAAATCATTCTACTATAAGGACACATGAACACGAATGTTCATTGCAGCACTGTTTACAATAGCAAAGACCTGGAACCAATCCAAATGCCCACTGATGATAGACTGGACAAGGAAAATGTGGCACATATACACCATGGAATACTATGCAGCCATGAAAAACGATGAGAGTTCATGTCCTTTGTAGGGACATGGATGGACCTGGAAACCATCATTCTCAGCAAACTGACACAAGAACGGAAAATCAAACACCACATGTTCTCACTCATAGGTGGCTGCTGAACAATGAGAAGACATGGACACAGGAGGGGAGCATCATACACTGGGGTCTGTTGGGGGGAAATAGGGGAGGGACAGCAGGGGGTGGGGAATTGGGGAGAGATAGCATGGGGAGAAATGCCAGATATAGGTGATGGGGAGGATGGCAGCACATCACACTGCCATGTGTTTACCTGTGCAACAATATTGCAAGTTCTTCACATGTACCCCAAAACCTAAAATGCAATTAAAAAAGAACTCTTCCAGCTATTTCTTCTGATTTTTCTTTTTGTTCCAAATAATAGGTGGATTTTTTTTTCAGTTTTAGATACTGATATAATCTATTGGAATCCTACTATGGTGAAAATAGATTTAACTCTCCTGCAGTTCTCAACAACACACATACCAACACACACACACACATACACACACACTACTGCTCTCAATATTAGTTATAGCATTGTATTATTACTAATATTGTTACAATAAAGTAATATTCTTTTCAATTTTACATTGATTTTATTATTCCTTTCAATTTAAGTATTGACTTCAGTTACAAATAGGATTTCATTTCCTTCCTTGTATGACTTTTATTTTTCCCTAAAATTAATACCAGTAAACATTGTTTTGATTTTTTTGAAGTTGGTCTGTTTCGTTTTCTATTACCTCTCTATGTCACTCTGTACATTTTTCTTCTTTGAGACATCCTTCCTCGAGCTCCACTTTCTTTTGCTTCTTTCATAACTGGTTAATCTCTAAGCTAGTAGCATATCTGGGATCCTGGGACCTCTTTTCAACATCTTCTGCTTCTTTGCTCTATTAGATTCTTTGCCTCCAAAATTCTATGTCTTCCTCTTTCTTGGATTGCACTCTCGTATTCATGGAGCATATTGCCAGGAATCTTCCTGAAAACAGAGCATGAGAGCTAACATTTTGAATCTTAATGCTTGAAAATATTATTTTCTGCAAATTTGATTAGTAGTTTAGGCGGGCATTGAATTCTAATTTAGAAATTATTTCCTCTCAAGATTTTCAAGGCTTTATTTGATATCTTCTAGCTTCTAGTGCTTCTGTTGATAAATTTATAATTTCCTGCTTTATAAATGTACTGTTTCCTGTTCCAACTAATGAAAGATTTGAGGATTATTTGTTTGTTAAAAAATTTCACAATGACGCGCTTTTGTGTGAGTTTACTCTTTTATCAGTTTTCTTTGACACTTGGTGAAAACTTTAAATCCATAAACTTATTCCCTTTTCATCCTCAGAATTTAAAAATGTTTTTCATAATTTTAATTATTTCTCTCTCCTCTTACTGCCTCCTTCAACATCCTACCTCTACTTTCTCTGTTCTCTCATTTTTAATCCTCTCTGATTGATCTGCTACTTCCTGATTTTTTCTCTCCTGTTTACACCTCTTAGTATTTTTTTTCTAGTGTCTGGGATATTTTTCCCAACATTATCATTCAATCAGTCAATTGGCATTTTTGTTTCTGCTACTACATTTTTAATTTCAGAAACCTCTTTTGTCTTCTACACATTTATGTGAATAGCCTCCTATACTTGTTTCATCACTGAAGTATCCTTTCTTAACTCTTTGAACATATTAACTATAGAATTTTTTTAAAAATAAGTTTTGACTACTTGAATTGTCTTTGTTACTTCCAAGTTATTTTTCTTTTTATTTTGATGTTTTGGTCTCTATGTTTATCTTAGATAATTTCCTCAAACTTCTGATAATTTCATACAATTTGTAAGAAGGTGATACTGTCCCTTCTTAAGTTGATTTATGGATACAGGGATGTTCCCTGATTATTATCATGTTTGTTTGTCATTATTCTTCAGAATATAACGAAAGTATAATTTAAAGTGTATTTAAAGAGTGATTTTCCCCCATATGTGTACATATATGACTCATATATACTCTTATCTATGCAGACCTTTCTTAAAAGCTACTTGAAAACTCTTTTATATATTCTCAGACCTTCCAGCTTTTATGAGAGTGGCTTGCCATTCTAGAGCTCTAGAGTGATCTAGAAGAGCCATTTCATTGTGGAATATACCATATCGGTATCTGTATTTTCTCTCAGGCTGGTCAAGAAAAATAATTCCATTTCCTGTTAGGGTGTAAATCTGGCTTCTGGGACATTCAGGGTTAAATTGGGAAGGAGGTTAGGGAGTGTCTCAAAGTTTTGTAAATAGATATATTAAGTCCTTTGTTATTACATCTTTTCCCTCAACACCAGCAATCTCCCAATCACTACCTATCACCAATATCACCAACAGTTGTGTCCCTTTCTCTAAATCTGCCTTTGTGAGGGAAGCATACTTTTTCGGTTTTTTTTAGAAAAAATGTTGGAATACAAAGGTCTAACAGCTTCTGATAAGATTTTTAAACAAGCTTCTTGTTTACAAAACTACTTGAATTATTTCAGAAGTACCTGGAACCTCTGATTCCTGGACCTTCTGGAGGTCTATGGCATAAACTGGCTTGGTTCAGGGCTTCTGTCATTGCTGGCTTGAGTTTTTGCCTACTCTGACATGCTAAGTCTATTACTGCTTGCCTACCCTCACTACAGCTTCCATTTATGTTGGTATGTGTGTATGTGTGTGTTTATTGCTGTCCATACCTTTAAACTTTCTCCTTGCTCTTATAAGTTTATGACTGTTTATTTCTGTCATTTTCTAGAATATGGGGGGATCATATTTACTGAAGTATAATTTATATACAATAAAATTCACTAATTTTGAATATTGATAAAAAATACTTAACAAAATACTAGCAAGTAGAATTCAACAAATATTGAAAAGATAAAAAATTATGGTCAAGTGGGTTTTACTTCTAGAATTTAGATGCTTTAACATATAAAAATAAATCAGTATAATACATCACATTAATTGAATGAAGGGCAAAAACTGGATGATCACCTCACTTGACACAGAAACAGCACTTGACCAAGTTTAACTCCCTTCTGTGATTTTTAAAAAGACTTCAACAAACTAGGAATAGAAGGAAATTACTTCAATAAAATACATATATTAAAAGCCTGCATTTAAATCATACTCAATGGTGAAAAACTGAAAGCTTTCTCTCTAAGGTCAAGAACAGGGAAAGATGGCCACTCTTGCCACTTCTATTCAACATAGTACTGCAAGTCCTAGCTTAGAGCAATCAGGTGAGAAAAAAGAAATAAAAGACACCCAAATAGAAAAGGAAGAAGTTAAATTATATTTGTTTGCAGATGATGTCTTATATATAGAAAACCCTAAAGTTTCCATAAATATAGACAAAAAATAAAAATGTTAGAACGAATAAACAAATTCAGCAAAGTTGGAGGATACAAGCTCAACACAAAATCAGTTGCATTTTTGTACACTAACAATGAACAATCTGAAAGGAAATTAAGAAAACCAACTTATTTACAATAATATCAAGAATAAAGTTCTTAAGAATAAGCTTAACCAAGAAAGTGAAAGACTTGCAGATTAAAAATTATAAAATATTGTTGAAATAAATTAAAGAAGACAGAAATAAATGAAAGACATCCATGTTCACAGATTGGAAGATTTATATATTATTAAAATGCCTATGCTAAATGAAGACATCTGCAGATTTAATGTGATCCCTATCAAAATCCAAATGGTGTGTTTTTGCAGAAATAGGAAAACTATCCTAAAATTTACATGGAATACCCAAGGTCCCTAAATAGTCAAAACAATCTTGAGAAATCAAAACAAAACTGGAGGCCTTATGCTTCTGGTTTTAAAACATAGTACAAAGCTACAGTAATCAAAGCAATGTGGTACTATTATAAGGATAGACATATAGAACAAAGGAACAGAATAGATAATCCAGAAATAAGCCAGATATATGGTCAAATGATCTTTAATCAAGTTGGTAATCCTACACAATGGGTCAAGAATAATATCTTCAACAAACAGTGCTGGAAAAATGATTTCCCCATACAAAAGAATAAAGCTAGACCCTAACCAACTTCTCCATATACAAAAATTAACTCAAGTTTTGCCTTCTCTACAATGTCACATAAATGAAATCATATAGCATGTGGTCTTTGTGTCTGGTTTGAATCACTTAGCATGATACTTTAGAGATTCTGTTGTATTGTTCTATGCAACAGTAATTTGCTCCTTTTTATTACTGAGTTGTATTTCAGTGATTATATTAAAATTTATTAGCCAGTTGATGAAAATTATGAATAAAGCTGTTATAAATATTTAAATGCAAGTTTTTGTGTGGACATTATTTCTTTATCTCTCTTCAGTAAATACCTAGGAGTGGAATTGCTGGGTCACGTAATAAGTGTATGTTTAAATTTATAAGACACTTTGAAATTCTTTCCCAAATTAGCCATACCATTTTGATTACTACCAAGAATACATGATACATATACAAGTGATAACACAATACTAATTAGAGTAAAATTAGTCTTTTAAGCCATGATGCATTATTAAAGATAAAATGAATATTTTGTAAACATATGAGGGTCATACCAGCAAGATGATGTAAGCATTCTAAATTTTTATGATCATGCTCAGATAGCTTCTCAATATAAAAATGAAAATTGTCAGAATTAAAAGGAAAAATAAAAAGCTCATAATCACGATGACACATCAGTCTCAATAACTGAGAGACAAAAAATATACACTATTATAGGTCTGAATAGCACAATGAACAAACTTGGCTTAATTGATTTTTATAGATTTTCTATGAGTCAAAGAAAAAATGACAATGACAACCAGAAAGTGTTTTATCTGAGTGATAATGAAAGGAAATACAGAAAACAAGAAAACGGTGCTTATAGGTAAATCTTTAGTCATAAATTGAAAAATGAGAGAAAGAACTGAAAAACAAAGTTTTTTTAAAAAAGTAAAGTTTAAAAAAGCAAGTTAAATGCAAAGAAAGTAAAATTAAGAAATAAAAAATTAAAAGCAAAAACCTATAAGACAGAAAATAAAATATAGAGAGACTCTAATACATTAAAGTCCTTTATTTAAAAAGACTTAAAGAATTAATAGCACATAGGCAAAAATGATCAGTTAGCGAAAATCAACATACAGTATTTAGATTTTGGCCGTTTTAGCCGTTCTAGTGGGTGTGTAGTGATATTGCTTTTACTTTCTGTGTCCCTAATGGCAGATGATGTTGAGCATTTTTCAATGGCTCAGTTTCTATCCCTTTAGGTTTTTGATGGGGTTTTGAAAAGTAGCAGAAGTGAACACGTGTGAAAAGTAAAAAGTTTAAGTACAAAATCTGCTTAAAAAAACCCTAACCTCTAAAATGACTTAGTGAAAAGAAACGGGCTTTGGAATCTAACAGACCAGAGGTTCAAAATCCACTTTTGCATGATGGTGCAAAAATTACTTAGCCTTTTTAAACCTTAGGGTTTTCATAAGTAAAATGCTTCAAATAAACATTATTAGAATTCTATTTTTTAAAATTTTGCTGAAAGAGCCTGGATATAAAAGCGCATTTCATCTGCTGTCTTTCCACACTAATACGTCAACTTGTGGCTTAAATAATCATCATTACCATCATTATCACCATCACTGCTAACAAAACAAAACAAAACAAAGGCCAAAGTATAAATTCATAACATGTCCTTGGAGGTGGAAGTTATTTGTAATACTTAATTGTATTTTCTCAGTTTGGACACAAAAACTGGAAATACTGTCAAACGTTTGAACTATTAAACATATCTTCATTTTCTCTCTGCATCACATTTTTATTCCCTTTTACAGAGAATGCCAATGTCTCTCATGCTTTTTTTTTCTTTCTTCTGCAAATAATACCCTTCTTTTACTTCCATTCATTTAAAAGCACATTTCAAATATATTTTCTTCAATGAGGCTTACTCTGGCACACTTTTCCCATTCTCTATGCACTCTTGCATATTTCCGTTATATTTCCCCCCTTTCTTCCATAGGTATGCATTGAGCACCTGCTATGTGACAGGTGAGATTACAGGCCGGGTAGATACAAAAAGACAAGCTATATTAGTCTAGGTACTCCAGAGAGACAGAGCTAATGGTGTGTGCATGTGCGTGTGTGTGAGTTCCAGCGTGAGTCTGAGTCTGAAGGCCAGAGAAGACTGATGTCAAAGCTTGAAAAAAATCAGGCAGGAAAAAAACAATTATTTTGTATTTAACCTTTTATTCTATCCAGGCCTTCAGTGTATTAGATGAGGCCCACTCACACTGTGGAGGACAATTCACTTTACTCAATCTACAGATTCAAATGTTAATTTCATCCAGAAATACCGTCACAGTCAAACCCCAAAATAATGATGTTTAACCAATTATCTGGGTACCTGTGGTCCAGTCATGTTACACATACAGTTAGCCACCACAAGTACACTCCTTGTCAACTTGGCATCCATATGCATCTTTTTAAACTGTACTTAATCTTCAAACAAAAATATAGGATGATCATAATTCTGTCTAATGTGATACAACTACCCTGTGTACAACCAGAAATGCACTAACTCCTTCTCCAGAAGAGGAGGTAGCCCTTGAGTGATGTTTACTCTTCTCCTTAATATCTCATAACTTAATACTATGAGGTAAAAATAACATTACTCAAGTACTACAGTATAAAATCACTACATCTAATCTTATATGATAAAGGAATACAGCAGGAAAGAAAACAAAGACAGATAGATGATAGATAGAGAAATGATAGATATATATAGATATAGATGGATGTATATAAAATATATACATACACTAGATCATACAAACATATTTATAAGAAAACAAGAAGAATTACAGTCCTTATTTCTGTAGTTTGTCATGTGGTTGTAGCTGGTATTTGCAACTATCTTCTTTCACTACCCATTCTGTATTCCCTTTGCTTTCAGCAAGCACCAGAGTTGGTCATGATTCTTTACCTGGTGGAGTTGCCTAAACCTTCATTTTTGAAGGCCTTTGGGCATTAGGAGTCCTCCCTTGTACTGGGTTGCTCCTATTTTTTATTGTTTTAATCATAGAGCATTATAATACTAAGAGACACCCTAATAGAGCTCCTATGTTCTGTAAATACTCATCCGTACCTCCACTGTGGAGAGATACTCCAGTGTTCCTGTGGTAGTCAGGATCAATCACTCCAGTAGTACAATAACTCCCTTCTTTGTTTGTCTATTCAGAGGCATGAGATGTCTGAAGTAATCAGGTAGCAGTCTTAAGTTTCAGTTCAATGAAATCATTGTGTTTCCTGGTAGAGGCATTTCTTTCTTTAGAACTAAGACCTCTAGTCCAGTAGAGCATAACATCATGGGAGCAGGAAGCAAAACTTTTGCACTGGGGCACTAAGGCAATAGTGAATGATATCACTTTCCTTTCCACACCTGGATTCCTGGGACCATGAATCTTGACTCTGGTAGAAACAGCACCATATATTGGATGCTGATTCAGAGCATATCTAGCCTTCTGGAGAGCCATGTTAAATCTCTGCAAAGATTGCCACCTAGCTGACACTACGACTGAGTCTTTAAAAGTCCATTTCACATTTCTATCTAACCTGCTGCTTCAGGATGATGAGGAACATGGTAAGACCCAGGAATTCTGTGAACATGGACCCATTGCCCCACTTCTTTTGTTGTGAAGTGAGCTCCTTGATTAGAAGCAATGCTGTGTGGAATACCACGACAGTACGTAAGGCATTTTATTAGTCCACAGGTGGTAGTTTTGGTAGAAGCTTTGCACATAGGGAAGCCAAATTCATATATAGAGTGTCTATTCTATTATAGTAAGAGTGAAGCTCTTGCCATTTTCCATTTATAAAAATAATGGAATCAGTCCAATGTAATCAACTGTCATCAGGTAGCTGGCTGATTAGCCCAAGGAAGAGTGGCTATGCTCGGGACTCCGTGTTGGTCTCTGCAGCTGGAATATTAGGAACTCAGCAGTAGCTGTAGCCAGGTCAGCCTTGGTGAGTGGAAGTTCATGTTACTGAGCCCATACATAACGTCCATCCCTGCCACCGTGACCACCTTGCCTTTGGTGGTTTATTGCCAACACTTAGCCCTTGCCACTCTAGGATCCAATTACTCCAATTACATTTAGGCTTCCCAATTCAGTGACTGGAGTCATCTGGCTTACAAGCCACAGAGGTTTTCTATTTTATTTCAGATAAATTCACATTTATTTCTCTCAGTAGTGCTGAAAGACACGTCTTTTGTACTCTTCTAGTGTGGGTGAGTACATCATAGATGACAAATCTAATCTTCCAGTCTTCCTAAGCCTTTAAGACTCTTATTCTACATCAAATTAAGTCAAGTCCAGCATTTCTAGTTCACTAACTGGTCATTTTTTGGTTCATGTTTTAGTAAACCAACCAATTAGAGCCCTTCCAAAATTCCTGAACTGCAACATTAAATGAAGAATCTCTGCTTAGGGATCCAATATCAATAAATTTAGCCTGATCCAACTTTATCTTCCTTCCACCATTATCCCACGCTGTCAATATCCATTCCCAGATTTATATCTATATAAATTAGAAAACTTAAGTAGTTTTTTAGAGTGTAGTGTACCTTCTCATAGATCTCACTTTACACCTCATCTTTAGGGCCCTGCTGGAACTTGAATCTAGTTATAGGTCTAGAAGAAATGAATAGTGATGTGGGTGGGTCCTGAAGGGAATCATCATTGTAGTGCATGACAACTCCTTGGGGGAACCACTAATTTCCTTAGGTAATAAAGAGTTAATTCTTCTGAATGGAAGTGGAGGGGCCACTACCAGTTGTGAAAGAAGACTCATCAGTTAGACCTGAATATTCCCAGCTTAATCAGGATCTTCCCATACATCCCCGCTTAAACTTATAGGTTTCAAAAGGGGAAAGAAAACAAAATAAACATACAGAATTCCAGTTGTCCCAATCGGTACCCTTTTGAATAGTAAAATCCCTGTGAGAATGTGAGTTCAATTTGCATTGTAATCCAGCCAACTGTAGGGTGAGATCCTGCATTTGATTTTCAGCAACTTCAGCTGCTATGAGATAAGGGTTTCACTCAGGGTACACATTGAAGATTTTAGGTCATGGATTTGGTGCTTAAACTGGGAATTTAAATTTCCAAGCTCATTCTTTTCTTTCAACACATTGTCCAGTGACAGTAGGAGCAATCAGCCAAGTTCGTTATATTTGTTAATTTTCCAAAAATGTTCTAAAGGATCATATACACCGTCTTACAGCTTCTTGTTTCTTATAAGCAGTTGATCAGAAGTATCCAATGTAAATGTTTTGTGTATCTCTATTGCCAGATCACACCATGGACTATTAGTGTTCTTTTTAGTACTGGCAATAGAGTCATTAGCATCTTTAAATCCACTCCATTTAGGAGGTCAAATCCAGAAACCCAGTATAAATTCAGAAAAGTTATTCATAAAACTCTACAACCACTCTCAGAGTCAAAATCTGAGGTAGTCTAGGTTCTTCAAAGAAACAGAACCAATAGAATATATATGCAGATCTCCTCTACTTACTGTGGGGTTACATCCTGAAAAATGCATTGTAAATTGAAATTATCGCAAGTCAAAAATGTATTCAATACACATAACATACCAAACATTATAGCTTAGCCTAACCTACCTGGAAAGTACTCAACACTTACATTAGCCTATAGTTAGGCAAAATCATCTAAAACAAGGCCTATTTTATAATAAAGTATGAACTGTCTTATGCAATTTATTGAAAACTATACAGAGAGTGAAAAACAGAATGTAAGTCAAAAAATGTAAGTTGAGGCCAGGCGCGGTGGCTCATGCCTGTAATCCCAGCACTTTGGGAGGCCAAGGCAGGCAGATGACAAGGTCAGGAGATCAAGACTACCCTGGCTAACACAGTGAAACCCCATCTCTACTAAAAATACAAAAAATTAACCCAGCGTGGTGGTGGGTGCCTGTAGTCCCAGCTACTCGGGAGGCTAAGGCAGGAGAATTGCTTGAACCGAGGAGGTGGAGGTTGCAGTGAGCAGAGATAGCACCACTGCACTCCAGAGTGAGACTTCATCTCAAAAAAAACCAATGTAAATTGAGCCATCATAAGTTGAGATCCATATATAGTATATATACTCATATATACAATATTACTCCATATATATATATATATATATGAGAAAGAAAGGGGAAGGAAAAGAGAAAGGAGGGTTTTAGTATAAGAAATTAGCCCAGGCTGTTATAAAGAACTGATTTGTGTCTCATAATTTAAGAGCAAGCTCTCCATTTTGTAATCTTTTAAATTACAAGCCTGTACTGTTATTCACTATTATGTTTGTGAACAATATTGTGAGAAAGTAAGTAAAAATAAGAGAATAATGTGTTAGATGAGTCAACATGAAAAGGCATGTTTTGTGGGTTGATACATTTTAGTTGCCAAATTGTAAAGCTTCTCAACATAAAAGGTTAAGAAAATAAAAATGTTATAATCATAACATATATATATTCAGAGAAAATTTATATACATACAAGTATCCAATGAATTTGGAGAGAAAATTACAGAATTATTGCTTTCCTGAAGCTTAATATTCCAGTTAGAATTTTAAAAACGTGTTCTGGGACAGAAGTCTTATAGGAAAGTGAAAGTTTTCAAACTTTACTACATTAATTTCCTTGCTGTGGGACTTAATCTGTCATATGTAAAATGTAAATAATTGTATTGCTGTGAGGATAAGAAATAATATATGTGAAATACTTGGCATTTCTCTTACTGCAGAGAGTAGATCATCAGTGGTCAGAATGTTATTTTAAAAATTTTTTTTCGTTTTTCTATGCTTTTCATTCTGAAACATAAAATGGTGGTTGTGTTGGTAAAGCAGTCACAAACCAACTTACCGCATTCATTTAGATACAGTTTCAGTTAGAAAACTTATTCAGAGACAATTTTGTAATTCAGATACAGTATTCTCCAAAATATTTTATGAAGTAATGTGAATTTCAAAATTCTGTGTATATAGAAAATATTAACAGCTGCTTCAATTCATCCCATTACTCAACTGTACTTAAACCTGAGCAAGGGAATATGGAGGAGGAGAAAGAATCTTAAACCAGCCACTTTTTTTTCTTATTAGAAACTATATGAAAAGTTTAGATAAATGAGGAATTAGAACTCATGATTAGAATGCAGCCAACTGTATTTTATTAATGAGTTTGGTTAAGGAAGCACAAGGGTCACAAAGAAAGATTTTTAACCTTGTCCTGAACAATTTATAAATTTAATCTTGATTTTTTTTATTTCCTTGTAGATTCCGTTTGCAATAAAAACAACACCAGGTGCCTCTCAAATTCTTGCCAAAACAATTCTACATGCAAGGGTTTTTCAAAAGACAATGATTGTTCTTGTTCAGACACAGCCAATAATTTGGACAAAGACTGTGACAACATGAAAGACCCTTGCTTCTCCAGTCCCTGTCAAGGAAGTGCCACTTGTGTGAGCATCCCAGGAGAAAGGAGCTTTCTCTGCAAATGTCCTCCTGGATACAGTGGAACAAGCTGTGAAACTACCATTGGTTCCTGTGGCATGAACTCCTGCCAACATGGAGGTATTTGCCATCAGGACCCTATTTATCCTGTCTGCATCTGCCCTGCTGGATATGCTGGAAGATTCTGTGAGATAGATCATGATGAGTGTGCTTCCAGCCCTTGCCAAAATGGGGCCGTGTGCCAGGATGGAATTGACGGCTACTCCTGCTTCTGTGTCCCAGGATATCAAGGCAGGCACTGCGACTTGGAAGTGGATGAATGTGCTTCTGATCCCTGCAAGAACAAGGCTACATGCCTCAATGAAATAGGAAGATATACTTGTATCTGTCCCCATGATTATTCTGGTAAGTGTGATCATATCTGAATCCTAGATGGTGTAATTAGCTCTCTCTAAGTGGCAGAAGCAGAGGTTTGTGAAAATGGCCAAGTTCTTGACAGGAATCAATCACTAGATAGAAACTTCCTAAACTATTGAAAATCCACTGAATGTACTGAATTCTCAGTGGTTGCCTACTGTCACTGTTGTTGTTTTAAATGGGCTCTACATGATTCAAAACTGAGATTTGGTCTAGAATAAGTGGGCTCCAAGAGAAGCTCAAGGACTGTTCAGGTTTCCTCGTCAGTGCATGCTCCTTTCATTCCAGTTCAAACCTGCCATCTAATCCCCAAAGCCCGGCATTGCAACCTTCTGGGAAGGCAGATTGGAAGTTGATGGGTTTCTAGTTCTGATTTGAGTATGATCAACAGATCACTGATAGCAAAGGTGATGGAGCATGGTATATCAGATAAATCATGATTTTTATTAAGAAAACAGCCTGTTCTTATTTTATGTCTTAGAGCAAACAATTGTACCTCATATTTATCTATTCTTTACAATGTTTCTGTTGAAAGAATTTCATTTTAATCGTAGAGTAACAAGGTGACAACTCGTTATTACCAGTTATGTGCTATTCAGCCTCCTCAGGCTCAGTATTTATCCTCCCTAGTCTTTTGAATCACTGTTACTGTTTTAGGTCAGTTCTTCATGCTGGCCACATTTCTTGCTACACTTTACTCTTTGGCTTTTCTATTTACTTGTAAGGGGGTAACTTACCTGGTCTGTGTTTTCTCACATGCATTCATTCTAACTTCTGCTCACCACTCTTATAGTTCCTGACTCAGATCTCCAAGACACCACTCATACTTTAATGTCGTTTTCCCCTAGCTCATGCCACTTTTGTACCTTCCTGAAAGCTTTCCAGAGGCTTTCAGCTTTTTAAATTGCCTTCTTCTCCCAATGCTTTCACACTTAGCTCTTTATTTTCTCATTCTTTTTCCAAGTGTTATGCAATATAACTATTTGGAAAATATTTCTCTTCAAAATTTGCACCAGAACCCTCCAGCATCTTTTTGCTTTTAAACATTCTAAAACTATATATATTGTAAAATAGACATATCCCTACTTGCTCTAAAATGAAATTTTTCTCTTCTCCCTCCTCCCTTACATACAACAAATCTTCAGAATCTGCCATTTTGGCCTGTAAGACATGTTCCAAATAGAGCTTGTCCATTTTTTTCTTGGTTTAAGTTTATTTCAACTCTTGTGTATGCTACTACACAGTCTCCCAAACTTTCTCCTTAAAGCTTCTACCATCTCGAAGTTGTTTGGAACACTGCCTCTGAAATAACTTTTATTTCCCAGTTATTATAAAATAGAGCTATACTACAGTTGTGAAGAGCCTTGAGAGCTTCCCACTACACAGAAAACAATTTTAGCCTCTCCTTGAAAGCCCTTCACAATGTGGGCCCATGACAGTGGTCACGTCCTCACACATCATTCCATCAAAGCCTTCTATTTACTCTAAAAAATCTCCTTCATTTCTTATTTGAGTGATTTCCTTCCCCCTGGAATGTCCTTCCCCACTTCACAATGTCTACTCTGAAGTTCTCCTATACTTTTTAACACCTAGTTCAAATATCACCTAACGCAAGACGCATTTCCAGTTCCTTTCTAGCTGAAAGAATAGTTTCACACTGCTGCAGTAATTATATTCATTACGTCCGTACTGGTTGACATGTGTATTAAAGAATTCCCCATAATTCTCTCCTATATCACAGATATCTATGTTTTTGCCCCCCACCCAAAAATGTTAGTTCCTGAAGGGCAGAAGTATTGTTTTATATTTATTCTTTAATTCATCATTACTTTCTGAGTTTCTATTAGATGTCATTTAGTGGATTAAGAAGAGGAGGCCCTCTTCTTCTAAAACCCTGGCTCAGTGTTTGTGAGTAATGGCTGCTTAATCAACTGTTACTAAATTGTTCTAAATGTTAAAATTCTTCCATATATTTCTGGGTACCCTTCCCGGACCATCATGAAACTCAGGTAAATGAATATTGAAGAAGAATTCACTTTCTGTGTTACTTTATGTATTCTCTATGATGGTAGAATGCTTGAATCAAATGGAAAATCATTTTATCAAGTGACTTTTAATTATCAATCCTATGCTACAAGTTATAGGAAATATTAAAAGAGCTTATAAAACAATAGTTATATGAAAAGTTCCTTGTTTGTATGCCATATTGGGGTGTCTCTTTTCTTTGGTGAGAGTTATGGCAAGTGAATTTCAATTTTTTTTTAATTTTTGAGTAAAAATAGGAAATTTTTCCGGGGCTGGCTTGGAATTGTTTGGTTTACAATGGTCACATTAAAAGTCAATATAGTTTGTTAAGATAGTGTCTTCCGCTTTCTGCTTCCATTTCTTTTTTTTTTTTGAAAGAAAGAAAAAGAGAGAAAAGAAGAAAGAAAGAGTGAAAGAAAGAAGAAAAAAGAATGTAAGAGAGAAAGAAAGAGGAAGAGAAAGAGGGAGAGAGAACGGGATTCTTGTTCTATTGCCCAGGCTAGAATGCAATCTAAAAATGGGTATTAAAAACTTCTTTTATGCCAATAATTCTGCTTAACAATGGAGACAGGAAGGAAGAAGGGATGAAGATAACAAGTAGCCAACCAATATTTTATTTAAACCTGTGAAATGCTATGCAATTGCTGAGGAGTGATTTACTTCTAATTATGTGGTCACTTTTAAAATAGGAATAATGTGATACTGAGAAAAATGTATGTTTTGTGGATTTGGAGTGGAGAGTTCTGTAAATATTTGTTAAGTTTACTTGTTCCAGGTCTGAGTTCAAGTCTTAGGTATCCTTGTTAATTTTCTATCTCGTTGATCTGTCTAATATTGACAGTATAATGTTAAAGTCTCCCACTGAATCGTGATTTAAAGGCATAGATGTGAAATCAAATTAATGTTTCATTCATTTCAACTATAGTATTCTGTAATAGTCTTATGTTTGTAAGAAACACTATATTTTACAATGTATGTTTTTAAAATAATTTAATTGGCTTTTAATGAATCCTTTCAGTGGTCTAAATTTAGGCCTAAAAGATAGAAAGGGTATATTCTAAATGTGAAATGTAGTCAAATTCCATCATAAGGCACTTCACCCTACAATGAATTCATTTACACTGTGGATTGTGTCACATCCCTGCTGGATCCAACAGGAATGGGTCCCCTTTTCTCACTGTAACACTTAGGTCTACAATGAGGATGCTTTCCTTGTCAATTCCTGATATAATAGTGTTGTTTCCTATTTGACTATATTCTTCTCTTGTTTTCTATGAAATCAGTTAAATTTTATTATTTCAGCTTTTCAAGTGACATATATAAAACTTTCTTGCAAACAGAATTTAAACGAGAGACTCATAAGGCAGATAAAAGCCAGGCCTATTATTAGCTGCTTAGGCTTGTTCAGGTTAAAAAAAAATGCAGTCATAAGCTTCCTCACCAATCTCCTACACAAATAGAATGGCCTGGGTTCTGGTAGCTCATTGGTGTTTCTGAGCCTTGACTACTCATTAGCAGTTTCTCAGGGAGATCTAAAACAGAGGTGTTCAGACTCCACTTTCAGAGGGTCAAATTTAATTGATGAGTCTAATGTATAGCTAGGGCTAGTGGCCAAATACTAAGTCCATGTGAACTTTATTTGGAAACTTTTCTTGCACTATACCATCATTTAGACACACAGAAAGGTTGTTTATTTCATTGCTATCCCATGACCACCTGTGTTTGTGGCAGCTCAGGCCAATTAATGAAAACCCCAAAGAAGGTCTGTAGAACCAAGGGAAAAGCCAAAGTTGGGAAGGAAAGAAAAAAGACCATCAGCTATCAGCATGGATGCGCTGGAGTGCTCTGCCTCAACTCAGACCTCCTGATGAATCCTGGAAACTGTATTACAATGACCTCGCTGCTGTGCACTACATCCAAATTTAGAGTGATCATAAAGAACTCCTCTTACAGAAAAAAACCTGTGTTCCTCTGAGCAGCAAAGTAAGAAAAGGTAATAAATTTTAAAAGGCAGAGAGGTAGAAGGGGAAAAAGAGCTGCAGCACATGGAGAGGGGTCACACTGCATGAATTCTCCTCTGTGCATTCCATTATGCTTCATGAGCAGTGATTCATGAACTATAGGAATGGGCTCAGAGAGAGCCACTGAAGAAGCTGGTGAGAATCTGCTGTGCATAAGCAAAAACTCCAACTGAAGCTGAAAGTAAGTGGATGCAAACTTTTTTAATGAACAGAATATTAGCTCTAAGCATGTGACTGCTTTTAGTTCAAGTTTATGCAATGAATCATTTCAAAATTGAGGTCTTCTTTAAAATTAGCCAGATTGATTAATGTACATTTTTCATGTTCAGATACCTGCAGTACGAGAAAAATAGAGCTGTAAGAGGGCAGAGAAAGGCCAGTTCGATCTATGTTGAAGCAAATCAGTGTAGGAAAATATCTTACTTCCTCTATTATAAAATAGATCTTTGGTATAAAAATAATCTTTTGGGATATAAGAAAATGCACTATATTCAATGTATTTTTCATTTGTATGATGAATTTTATTGCAGAAATAAAAATGTATAAAAATTCATTATATAGTCAAGGAAATGTATTCATACTTACAGAGTAGTTAGAAAACTAGTTAGTTCATGGAGACTAGTTAGGAGGCCATTGTGATAACCCAGGTGTAAGATTTTAGGACCCGGCCTGGGGGAGTTACCATGGGCGTGAAAGGAAAGGAAAGGTATAATGTCACTAGAAACAAGACTCACTTAACATTTATCAAGGTCAGAATATTTTCAAACTTATTTTACCCAAGGAAAGCTTGAAATCTCTAATATGAAAAAATGCATTAAAAGTTTAACTGCCATTTTCAACTTAATAAGCTTATAATGTAGATCAATGGGTCTCAAGTGTTGACATGCATCAGACTCACCTGTACAGCTTATCATTAAAATACAGTTTTTAATTCAACAGATCTAAGGTGGGGTCCAAGAATATGCATTTAAAACAAATTCCCACGTGATGCTGATGCTGCTAGTTTGGACACTACACTTTGAGATCTGCTCACCAATGCAGTAGTATTAGGAAGTGGGGACTAAGAGGAAGTATTTAGGTCATGAGGATGGAGCCTTCATGAATGGATTAATGCCATAATAAAAAGAGTTTCTGGGAGTGAGTTTACCCCTTTCATTCTTCTGCCATGTGAGGAACAATGTTCCTATCCTCTAGGGGATGCAGCCTTCAAGGCACCATCTTGGATGTGGGGCTTTATCAGACACCAAACCTACTAGCACCTTGATCTTGGATGTCTAAGCATCCAGAGCTGTGAGAAATAAATTTCTGTTGTTTATAAATCACCCAATCTCATGTATTCTGTTATAGCAGCACAAGATGGACTATAAGACACATGATAGGGATTTTTAAAATATTTGTTGAATTCATTAGTCATTAATTTATTCAACACATATAAATTGAGTACCTCAATGAGTTGGGCATTGTTCCATGTTCTGTAAATGCAAGAGTAAAGAAAAGGATGGCGAAGTCTGTTACATTCTGGAAGGAAGAGGTAGATGTCTATAAAACAAGTAATAGATATATATAGTAAGTTAGAGGGTAATAATTGCGTGAAGAAAAGTAAAACCAAAAAATGGTGTTAGGGATTAACTTTAGATAGAATGGTCAAGAATGTCATCAATAAGAAGGTGATATGTGAAAAAAGTTCTAAAGAGGTGAGAATGGGAACCAAGGAAATGTCTTGTGGAATAGCATTCCAGGCAGAGGAATAGCGGATGCAAAGGCCCTGAGGTAAAGAGTCCTTGGAATGTTTGAGGAGCAGCAATGAAGTTAGTCTGACTGGAATGAAGGAGGAAGAAGGAGATAGAGCGATAATGTTTTGGACTTTGTAGGCCACTGTAAGGACTTTGGGTTTTACTCTAAGCGAGATGGGAAGTTACTGGAGAGTTCTGAGCAGAGAACTGGAATGATTTGACTTACATTTTCACAAGGTCACTCTGCTTACTATGTTGAAGATACGTTGAAGGGGGTGATAAGGGTGGAATTCAAGTGTCTGAGGGAGGTTAATACAATTATCCAAGAAAATACACTCCTTGGAGGAGGGAAGCGTGAAAGAGATCTGTCAAGTTTTAACAGTCATTTTCCCTCCTCCCTGTTCCACCCTTAAAATTTAAGATGGAAATTAACAAAGAAGGATTATGGATCATGCGAACAAAATGAAAACTTGCCTGTCTCTCTCTGCTCTCTATTGCCCTCTCATGGCAATGTCTAGATTAGAACTAATCTGTCCTTTGGAATATTCTAGCAAGAATGCAGTCTTTCTTAGTAGCTTCTATCAACCATGTTGCCATGCAGTGTCTTTCATGTGCACAACTGAAACATATTTTACTTCCCTGGGTTACATGATCGCTCCTCATTTAAATTGTCCTATCAGGACTTCTTTTACTTTTAATAGTATTTCATGTTCCTCTTGGGCCTCCTTCAATGGGGTCCTCATCCATGCTGATGCATAAGTCTAAGAGGTATAATGTAGCTTACAGACACTGCCATCACAATGGCACCTATCAAAGGCATCATTTAAATTTCAGTCATTGTGGAGTTTCTAATGGTATTGATGTTCTGCCTTTTCTAAATATATTGTGATCAACTAAATCACTTTGAGGGTATCTATGGCAAATAATATAGATAATTTAATGCTCATGGGAAAGAACTTGAGGAAAATAAAATATTACATGTTATTAAATATAAGCTTATTTCATGAGAAATAATGTTATTTTATCAAAAAATGGTTGTTTTTTATATGCTCTTAATTATGAAATTGATGATGTTTTGTGGTGTCATGTAAAGAAAAACACTTGTTCAGGCTTTTACTCAGCCTAGAATCATTTGAAATAGTTTTTATGAAGAAATGAAGTTTCCAGGTTTTGACAAATGCTTGTTGACTGAGTGTATAAAATAACAAATATTCACTCAGCAAACATTTAGATTTGCAATGCACTGGGCATTGTGCTGGACCTTGGAGACATAAAAATGACTAAGATAAAATTTATCCCTGACAAAATGCTCACAGATTATTATCAGATCAGGAAGGTAAACAACAGTTACAATCTGTCTATAAACATCATGCTGAGGAAGCACAAAGGAAGAAGCTGCTAATGTTGGTCGGAGGCAGGAAATGTTTCTAGAACAATAAAACGGACTATGAGTAGAGCAAAAATGCATCCCTTTCAGAATGTAAAACTGAAACTTTTATCCTCTGCCTACATTTATTATTATTATTTGAGTAATAATATGTTGAATATCAAGGGAGAAGGACCTCCGAGATGTTTTGGAAAGCGGTTGCTGTGATCTGGAAGTTTGGTCCTCTCAAAATTTATATGTTGAAAGGCTGTCCAAGGTGATAGTATAAAAAGGTGAGGCTTTTGGGAGGTAATTAGTTCATAGTGGGGAAGCTTTCATGAATAGGCTATGTGCCCTTATAAAAGAGGCCCAAGAGATACCCCTCACCCCTTCTACCCATGTAGGAGGACATAGAAAGAAGTTATCTTCTATGAGTCAGAAAGACAAAGCTTTGTCTCTGACATGTGACTCCTATTTCTCCTAGTGCCTACCTCATTATCAGCAGGGTGTGTATGCAGGTCCGAATGCAAAGGGGATCAGCTGAAATATATATAGTAATGTAAAGAACAGATGTGGTGGAAAGACAAATTTGGAAGCAGAAGACAGGGATTCCAGGCTCAGCTTAGATGTTCTCTAGTGGTTTGGTACTGATAAATAACGATTATTCTGAGCTTCCATTTCCTTATTCAAGCATTGGCATGGTAATACAAGCTAACTCTTAGGGTCATGGTGAGACTGAAATGGATTTAGCAAAAGTTTTCCTATAAACTATTAAGGCTATGAAAGAGTTAATTGCCAATATTTCTGTCTCTTAAAACATTGCTACTAATTAATACCAATGATGTCTTAACAATATTTGCCTTTACTTTTTACAGGTATTATTTTCTTATACTTGAATTGCTTTCAAGTAATCTTATACTTGATTACTTCAAAGCATTCTTTTTTGAGTACTGTTAGAATCCGACTCAGGAATAGAATAACTGAAGGTCAAAATCTCTCTGTACCACTTGTACATTTAAAGTGTAATATTTTAATATGCCTAGGTGAGAATTCAACTTCTAAAATGGCCATATCATAAACTAAAGAACTCAAGAAATTATTACTATTTTAACAATTTTACATATTTAGAAATAATAATTATCCTAATGAAGAGAAACATAAGAAAGTAATTTGCTATGATTAAAACATAATTATGGAAGTATGAAAATGTATAATATTTAATATTAATGAATTTAACACAAATTGAAAATATTGTAATTTTTCTATAATCTTTCCAAACCAATATAAAATTAAGACAGAAACCATTAATAAAAGCAGTGCATTTTTCAAACATAGCATCTCAGAGACTCTGAAATGGGTTACTCCAACTTCTTAAACTTGATATATATTTGATATATATTTTGCTATTTTCATAATTTTTAAAAAATGTGTATATAAACATATAAAATATAGAAAGTATATGGGGAAAGTTGTGCCTATTAACTTGGGAAAACAATATTGTACTATCTTATGGTACATTTTATGGCATATATGATATGAGTAAAGTGGCAGAAATGGCATACAAATGGATTTAGAGAAAAATGGCTGGAGAAGAGGAATGAAGAATGAGCTCGCAGAGTGAGAGAAAACTGTCCTCCAAATAGACAACCATAACCATTAGATACAAGGACGTAGGAGAATTCCCTCCCAATGCTCCACTTTTAGGGCTGACGAGAGAAGACCTTTCTTTCTCTTCCTAGAACTAGTTTCAGCCTCCATGATATTCTGGGAAGATGTGTTTGAAACAGTGTCAGGAACATTCTTAAACTTTCACTGATGGTAAAAAGGTACCAACAAGTCACAATGTGACAAGGATCAAGAAAACCTGAAAAAAATGCTTAATATGAAAACCACAGGTTATTACAGTTTTGTCTGTCAGCAAAACTTGTAGAAGCAAAAAGGCGTGTAATAGTTGTAATAACAAAATAATAAAATATAACAAAACAGTTAAAATAATAATAGAGTATTAATAACATTTATTAGGACAAATTTTCTATTGATTTAATATGTTATCAGTCTTACATACATTTCAGATATCATTAAGAAAGAAAAAATTATTCGGTTAAGTTGTAACATGAGACTAAGGCACTGCTGATTGTAAATTGCATCTCGGTTCTAAAGAAGTTAAAAAATGTGAGAGAGACAAAACAGAGTCTTAGAATTGACAACATTCAGCAGTCCTTCAGAGATAGAATCCTGCTTTAAGTGAATGATTCCAAAAGAGCATTTTGTTATTTTTGGCATCCTTAGGAAAGATGTGTCTAAATTCACAAGCCAGAAATCTTATTGGCTAAAACTCCAAAGATGTTCTCACTGCAAATAATAATTATCCACCCTCAATATCCTATAACATCTTGCTAAACATCGTTATGCTTATTAATGTTATTAATCAGAGCAGGAAGTCATCCAGCCTCTCCTTATTGCTTTGGGATGTTAAACAGCTTATCACTATAATATGTAGGAGGAGAACCTACTGTGAATCTATCACTATAATGAAACTGAATACTCTCATTGTTCCTCATTGTTCAACGTTCTTCATTGCTCTGACACTTGTCACCAACTTGCACTGATAACTGTTGTACGTGACATACATAAAGAGCCCCAAAATAGCATACATAGTTCTTATTTGAAAGAAAAATATTATGCATAGAGGCCTGTTAAGCAACAACTACACTGAATGGAATCTGAAATTTAAGATGATGGTCTGAAGCCAGACTACAATTATTTCCAAAGAGTGGACTCTGCAGATAATGCGAAAGGCATTCAGAATGGTTTATCAACACTTTGCTGAGTGCATGGTGTGCTCCCTGCCCACTGTAAAGAATGATGAGGACAGCGTCACAGTCAAGATCTGTTCCATCCTGATAGCATACAACGTGCATTATCTTGTGGCATAGAATGTTAATATGAATCTCTAAATGCCAAAAGATGCCAGTTGGAGTGCAAAATCTCTAAATACTGATCAGAAGTTTGGGGGACAATCATTCTGAAACCATAATATGTTTTAAACATTTGCCAAAGCCACACATTTGAATTTTTGGCTTTGAACTTATGGCCCAGCCTTGTAGAAACACTAGGAAACTCTGTTGTGGCATACAATTTGCCTTCCTGGAGAGGTGGTTGATAATTCCATAGCCGTGACTTGATTATTCATGCATTCAACATTTATTGAGCATTTTCTATATTGAATAATATGTGTTAAGTGCCGCAGATATTGGTGTTGAGGACAAAGACTTTGACCTCAAGGAGCTCACAATTTTGTAGATAAAATAGAAAAATAAGCAATTGAGGACAATATATATAGGCATTTATATTAAGGAGAATTTTGAGAGCACAGTGGAGCATTATTAGAGGCAAATGTAAGTGAGTAAGTGTAGTTTCCAGAATCATGTGATGTACAAACTGGATATTTGGGAACTAATTGGAGCTGGCCTATGGGAGTAGGGAGTGAGGATTGGGGCATTACAAGTAAGAGGAACACCTATGTGCAGCCTAGAGTCGCAAGAGACAGTGGAGCTTCGAGGACACTGCTATGGGTGGCACCAGTAGCATCCACATCATTTAGAAGCTTCCACTCCATTACAAGGCAATTGTGCTTTATTTCAGAGACAAGCAGATAGAGAGAGGGATGATGTCAAAAATTTAAGCAGATAATGGTATAATCATATGTGTACCTTATAGTGATCACATTTCTATAGAAATGTAGAGAGTGATTCCGAAAAGAGGTCAGTAGAAGTGAGAGCAGATGAGAGATGATGTGGGTTGAATTAAGGTCACAGCAATAAGGATGGCACCTTAGATCCATATCTAAGAGAGAAATAATGAGATTTGATGACTAACTAGGATATGGGGAATAGTAGCAAATAAGATGATAACTCCTAGAACTATGGCTTGGAAGACCTGGATGATAATACCATTCACTGAGAGCCGAGTTTTGGCAGGCATGGGGTGGAGCAGATCAGCACGGGTGGGGAGAGGAAGGTTATCGTGTATTTGGAAATGTGGAATGATTCCTGTATTCATCCATTTTCACTCTGCTAATAAAGACATACCTGAGACTGGGTGATTTATACAGGAAAAAGGTTTAATTAATTCACAATTCCACATGGTTGGGGAGGTCTCACAATCATGGCAGAAGGTAAGGAGGAGCAAGTCCCATCTTACATGGATGCCAGCAGGCAAAGAGAGAGCTTGTGTAGGAAAATTCTCCTTTACAAAACCATCAGATCTTGTGAGACTTATTCACTATTACAAGAACACCACAGGAAAGACTTGCCCCCATGATTCAATTACCTCCCACCGGGTTCCTCCTACAACACATGGAAATCCAAGATGAGATTTGCGTGGGGACACAGCTAGACTCTCTCAACACCTGTGAGAAGACTGAAGAAGACATTCTGCAGATACTATCAGAAAGATGATCTGGGCCAGGTGCATGGGCTCACACCTATAATCCCAGCACTTTGGGAGGCCAGAGCAGGCAAATCGCTTGAGGTCAGGAGTTCAAGACCAGCCTGACCAACATGGCGAAACCCTGTCTCTACTATAACCACAAAAATTAGCCAGGCATGGTGGCATGTGCCTGAGTCCCAGCTACTCGGGAGGCTGAGGCATGAGAATTGCTTGAACCGGGGAGGCAGAGGTTGCAGTGAGCCAAGATCGCACCACTGGTGACAAAGCGAGATGAGCGAGACTCCCTCTCAAAAAATAATAACAATAATAATAAGGGTGGTGTGGTCTGAAGATACAGATTGCTAATGTACTACATTGGCTTCTGTGAAAATGTCACAGGGAAAAATCTTCTTTCTGACTTCTATTAGAATGATCACCTGCTTCTCTACCTATAGTCTCTTTGCAACTACAAATAGATAAACCAAACATTTTTGTTTTTCCTAATGCACCTTTAATCCCACGGCTTCTGCTGAAACTTGGCATTTATTCAATGAGGTTACTTTCCACACAATCTTTTTAAAGAGTTCTTACCTCCATGATTCTCAAGGCCAAGAGGGAAGGTTGGGTTTCTTGCTGAAACCACTGTTCCTATGAGTCCACTGGTAGAACGTTTAACATAAGCTTTAAAAGGATGACTTCACTGGGTGACAAGCAGGAAAAAAGCGTTCTGGACAGAGATCTGTGTGTACGAAAATTTGGAGTGGCCGAGGCATATGGTAGGTTTGAAGAAAAGCAAACAGTCTGGTATGACGTACCACTAGCATGTAGAGTGATGACGGAATTTTAATGGGAAATAAAACAAAATATTTAAATGGTTAAAATAAATTTTCACTTTACTCCAATGCAGTTGGAAGCCATTATTGGAACTGTATGGACCATGCTTTGGGAATTTTGTGAGCTTCTTATTCTCAGTCACCTTCATCTCTCTTCTGCTACAGCCATACATGGATCCATTTTCAAGTTCGACCCTAGCGTCATGCAAACCTGCTTTGCAACCAAAATTATCACCACATCCTGAGGCTTCTCATTTCCTTGCTTCCACTGAACTTTTAGCAGGACCGCGGTGGCCTGGCCTCTCCATGTCCACTCTCTCGCTCCTTCTCTCAATCACAGACCTCATGGAAAGCGTCTGCGATGCGTCAGCCATTGCTCTCTAAATCCTCTAGTTTTTGACCTTCAACTTTCCAGTACTGGAAAGCTCCATTTTCTACCTTCTCCTCTAGCTGGAAGGCTATTAATCTACTTCAAGTATTTATTACCTAATTTTAGCTATATATTTACTATTGCTCTGCTGCTTTTTCTACATTAATTGTTGATTTTTTTTAATCATAGTTGACATACTGGCTGCTCCAAAATTTTTCCAATCTCTAGATTTTATACTCCCAGTAATGTCATTTCTATTTATTGATAAGTGAATTTAAGGCTATTCTAAATTCTCTGTTAGAGTTGTCTTTGTTTCCGATCACTTTTCAAACATTTTTTATTCTACCACTCTAAAGAATTAAGGAAAGAATGCAGGAAATGACAACACACTATAGGTAGTGCCTACCATTGGTGTAGCATTTACTGTATCCAACCTCAGTGTTATCAGTGACAGGGAAGAGCTCAGTCCTGGATGGTCTACCTAAAAAATTTATGTTCTTTCCACTTTTCCTTGATGAATGCCAAAGGATAGGGGGAAGAAGGAAAGCAACAGTAGCAGATACCGTTTTTACAATTCCTTAGCTCATCTCAGTCATTTGAGAAAACGTTTGACTGCTCTGCATGCTTTCAACAAGCATTCTCTAAAAGCAATCTCATTTCCATCCATCCAGGTCTTCTGAAGTTTCCTCTTCTCTGCCCTTCTGTGCTATGGTGGCTTAGAAATTGTGTGACCTGATGCCTTTCCAAACTTCTAGAAGAAAAATGGGGACACTGACAGCCTTTCTTCTGACACTATAACACTTATGTGGAGTTGTAGCCAATTGCCGACTCACCGAGGGTGGGATCAAGAGTATGGGACTTTGACCCTTGCTTTGTCTTCTTGTGTCACTCAGGGGTTGAACCAAAAACTGAACAGTTCTTCTGTTTGAGTGTCTCAACCAAACATTTCCCATCTTAGGTCGGTATCTAAATCAAGATTTCATCAAGAAAAAAGAAGCCATTCTATGAAACTCTGGTATAAAGAGTTTAATATAAGAATTAAGGGCTTTTACACAGAACAAGCTATACAACACAATTTACATAATACGAAATGAAAATGTGTGGTTTCTTGTTCAAAATTTTCAAGTGGTAGCAGAATATTTAGCCAAACTTAGAGTCTGTTGTGGGTTGAATTGTGTCTTCAAATTCCTATGTTGAAGTTCTAACTCAGTACCTCAGAATGTGAACTTATTTGAAAACAGGGCTATTGCAAATGTAATTACTTAAGAGAAAGTCATACTGGAGTAGGTCGGGTCCTTAATCCAATATAACTAATGTCCTTATGAAAAGGGGAAATATGAACACAGACACATATACTAGGTGAATGACATACGAAGATGAAGGCAGACATCGGGGGGATGCTTCCACAGGCAAGGAATGCCAGAGTTTGCTAGAAAACCACCAGAAAACTAGGGTAGAAACACTGAAAAGATTCTTCCTCACCACCTTCAGAAGGAACCAATCCTAATGACACCTTCATGTCATCTTCTTGCCTCCAGAACTGAGAGGAAGACCAAGCAAATGTGTGCAAGCTCCTTCTAAGCTCAGGGCACTGGATGACTGCAAAGGTAGCATGCTCACAAAACCCATGAAGCTAGCTAGCTCTGCTTGGACATGTTTGGAATAGATGAGGAAGGGAAAATCAAAGAAGCTGCCAGCAAAGGTCTTAGCTCAAAACACCAAGGTAGGAGTTTTTAAAGGCTCCTATAAAGGTGCTGTAATTCTGAAGAATCTCTGAGAATGTTCAACTATCCCGTCTTACAGCATTAAAATGAGTGGTTCTCTAAATACCTTAGGAAGCTGCTATGAATCACATCTGCCTGTGTGTGAGACTGGTCAGAAGAATTTCTACAGAATCATAGCTTCTCTTCTGCCTTCCAAACCTGGAAGTGCTTCTGGTTGGCAACTCAAACCATGAGCCACCTAGAGCAGGAGATTTGAGAAAATGTACTACCTGGCATCTCCTCCTTCAAAGGATGTCTTCTTAGGAAGGAGTGATAACCATGCTGAGTTGATAATACGATAATCCAGGATACTTGAACTGATGCTTCTTGTACTTAAGTGTCACTTTTTTAAAAAGTGACACTTTAAAATTCACACTTTAGTGTCACTTTTCTTGAGTTCTGATGTGACAGTTTCTCCTCATGGTATCTTTTGAATAGATGCCTAGGTTACAAAGGGGAATAGGAAATAGGGCAGGAATGGCCCTGGTCCTTCTCGTACCTAAGGGATATAAGGTGAAGATTTTCTCCACGGGGCACTCTCCTCATATCAGTTAATACAACCTTGCTGTATAAATAAAAGGAGAAAAGGGAGAATGATTTTGTAAGGAAGAAAGGAAAAGAAAAGAGTAAAGGAGAAAGGAGGAAGTGGAAAGGGAAGAAAGAAGTGAGCTAAGAAGCCTTTTCTGGGAATCCAGAAAGCACATTGTCAAGAAAACGAATATGAAATGGGATAGCTTTTTACCTTAAATTAATTATCTGTTCTATAAAAAGAAAATGAGCACTCTTAAATTATTTATCAGAGATATTCTTTCTCTGTCAAAACCAGTGAATTTGGGAACCTCTTCTAATTTCATCTTTTTACTTAGTACTTTAGAGAAAGGCATGTAATTTCAATCCTTCTTTGAAATTATAATTGTAGAAATATTTGGTGGCCAGAAAATTTCTAAACTTTTCACAGTTAGTGAAAATTGGATAGTTCAAAGTGGAACTATCCCTGACTATCAGGAATTGGCAATCTGATATCTTAGGTGACTGTGATGGTTAATATTAAGTGTCAACTTGATCAGATTGAAAGATGCAAAGTATTGTTTCTGGGCATATCTGCGTGTTTCTGGATGCTGCCAGAAGAGATTAACATTGGAGTCAGTGGACTGGGAGAGGAAGAACTACCCTCAAGAAGACCCCCCTACAGTGTGGGCGGGCACAATCAGCTGCCAGCACAACTAGAAAAAGCAGGCAGAGGAGGGCGGAAGAAGCTGACTTGCTGAGTCTTCAGGTCTTCACCTTTCTCCCATGCTGGAGGCTTCCTCCCCTCAAACCTCAGACTCCAAGTTCTTCAGCTTTTGGACTCTTGGACTTACACCAGTGGTTCCCAGGGGCTCTCGAGCCTTCACCCATGGATTGAAGGCTATACTGTTGGCTTTCCTGTTTTTGAGGCTTTTGGACTCTTGCTGAACCGCTACTGACTTCTTTGCTCCTCAATTTGCAGACAGCCTATTGCGGGACTTCACCTTGTGATCACGTGTGTCAGTTCTCCTTAATAAACTTCCTTTCATGTATACATATATCCTATTAGTTCTGTCCCTCTAGAGAACCCTAATACAGTCACCTATATTTATGTATAGATGTCACTGCAGATATTACTGCAGTCTTAGTAATAATGAGTCACCAAAGTTCCTGAGGTCAGAGGAATATTTTTAATCCTGTCCCCCCATTTTTTTGGGGGGATGAAAGTTCCCCTCATCCTGTAAGTTTTTGCCACTGCCCTTTCTATTTTCTTTTTTTCCATACTTAACTATTAACCAATTCCAACAGAATTTTGATGTATGGATGAATTTCTGTGATAGAATTTCACGTAAAATTTTTTCCATTTCTTAGAGAATCAGCCACAGAAGTGCTACCCACTGTAACTACATCCAATTTCTATTGCCACATAGGGTTATAATGACACGGTGTCATACTTAATAACAACAGTGATACAACAAATGTTTCTAAATTTAAGGGACCACAGAGTTCAGGTACTTTTTGGAAAGTTGATTAATTGTGTATATTTAATGGCTATAAGCACTTGGCAGCAAACATCCAAATAAAAATGAAAAACCATAGTCAGTTATCCAGATGTCTTATTTGTGAAGCCAAGTATCTGTAAATGCAAAAATATCTGAATGACGGTCTGGACTTTAATCACTTGTTATCTGGCCATTTTGGCATAATGCAGACATAGACCAAATCACTTTTGTCTATTTCTATAACAGTGATAAACTACAATAAGAATCGTGTTGGTAAGTGATGGAAAGAATAATACAAATAAGTTACTCCAAAAGTAAATAGTTGTTTGAATTGCAATGTCAGTTAAACTATTGAATCACATTCTTACATATGCATTCGGACCACGTTAAAGCCAAGGTATTTGAGCTATAACATAAATGGAACTGCAGTATTTAAAATGTATTTCTTGTGCATCAGGAAGTAATGCATATATAAAATGAATTTATGGATTTATCAATTAATTTATGGATTAAAATGAATTTATGGATTTTATTTTAATTATGAAAGGTAAAATTTAGAAAGGCATAAACAAGTTTTAAACCACTAGTTTAGCTTTATATGTTAATACTTCACAGAAAATACAGATACGTAAAACATCAAAGGACATAATCCAATGTCATATAGGCAAGGGCACCACAGAAAAGTGAATTGACAAGAACTGGACTAGAAGGAGACAAGAAGTGTGGAAACATTGACATTTGCTAGCTGTGTGATGCAAGCAAGTCAGTGAAGCTCTTTGAATCTCTCTTTTTCTTTACCTATAAATATAAGGAACGAAGTAAAGGAGTGCAAGTGAAATTACCTTTTCCTGCCCATCTATATGATAGATATTCCATAAGTGCCAGTTTCCTCCAAACAAAGAACTCTATGAAAATCCATGTTGACAAAATATTCCTGAATGAGCATGCTTCACTCTACATAAAGTCATGATAAAACAGTGTCAATTGAGGGGTAGTAATTTTGCATCTTATAATTACTGAGTACTAACACATCATAGTTTTAGTAGCTATATCTGTTGAAGATAGTTATATGAAAAAAAGCTTTGAGTTTATTTTTGTCTTTCATACACTCTTGAAAAATAGAAAGATATATATATATATATTATTTTATTTTATATAGTAGAGATTAAAACATTAAACATTGCTGAAAAGAGAGAATGTTACAAAAGGAAAACTACAATGAGAACGCAGGTCTGCCATTGGCCAATTCCATGATCTTTTATTTGACCCTGGTTATGCCAAGTAAAACAACTATGGAAAATCTCATTCACAGACTTCGTAAGAAATAGCTGAGCCACAGAGAAAAAGCCATTTATCTAGACACAAGTGCTATTGCAAAAATTTCCATTTTTACAGACATAAATTTAATGTTTAAGTTTTTCAAAAAACAATCAAACTTAATATACTGGCTTCTCTTTTATGTTGGGTATTTGTAGAATCTAGTAACAGTTGTAAACAACCAATGGTGTTAGACTATCCTGCTGTATTTTCTGTCAAGGAAAATTGGCATAAATCAATCAAACTACTACTGACTTCTGAGTTATTTGAAAATCTTTCAATATCATTTTAATATATAATTTATTATTTGGGGTTAGAAACACAGAAATAAAGATGGGTAAGTATAAATATTCCTCCTGTTGTCTTTTAAAACTTATATGCAAATGTGATTATTGTATATCAAATACTATTTTGACATTCAATAAAACAGTTTGTTATTTCAATATTACTACAACTTGTATAAATCATAAACTTCTTTTGCTTAGCAAATAATACTTAACCTACTAATTATGGGGGGAGAAGTATAGCTTTTTTCATGTAACATTACCTTAAAATGAACTGTTAATAGCTTCTAATGATGCCATTAATTATATTGTCACAAGTTTTTGTATTTAAAAGTAGTATTTTACGAAAAGAAAAATTAAGATAAAAATATCTATACAAAATGAGCAATTAGATCAATAACTGCACATCACATATGTACAACAAATTTTTTGTGGGAAGTGTTTCTTCTTTAGCAAATACTTAGTATGTATCAGGTACTGTTATAAGTACTTTCGAACACATTTAATTACAATAAGGGTCTGCTGAGATAATTGCAACTATAGTCATTTTTCATGTGAGGAAGCTGAAACACGGAGAGGTTGAGAAACTTGCCCAAGGTCATATAGCGAATAAGTGGCTGTGCCAAGATCCTGACCCAGCTGTCTGACTTTGGAGTCTGAGCTCTCACCCACTATCCTCTCTGCTACTTTACTAAATTAAGTGTTAAAAATAATGGAAAAACACCAAACAGCCACGTTTAGGCTTCCAACAAAAGTGCAATTAACAATAAACTTTGTTCTAAAAATGGCTTATTTGTTTTCACGGACGAAACACAACAAGCTGTTGCATGCAATAATTCTTTGTAACAGCTGCTCTGCCTTGTGCAGCTTCCCACACGCACACCAAAAGTTAATATCAATTACAATTAAGGGGGAAAATTATTTTGGGTAACAGAACATTTGACAAGTACTCTAGTAAACAAAGCATTGTCAAATTGCTAAAATATGAACACTTTACTAAAACTTTTTCTGTTTTTTATGTGCTGACTTTTTTAAAAGGTGTAAACTGTGAATTGGAAATTGACGAATGTTGGTCCCAGCCTTGTTTAAATGATGCAACTTGTCGGGATGCTCTGGGGGCTTATTTCTGTGACTGTGCCCCTGGATTCCTAGGGGATCACTGTGAACTCAACATTGATGAGTGCGCCAGTCAGCCGTGTCTCCATGGAGGGCTGTGTGTGGACGGAGAAAACAGGTATGTTTTCTCTGGCGTTGGGTGATTGTCTTAGAACTCCCTGACCAAGAACTATTTTACCACTCTGTTGAATTTAGAGCTCTCACATTCTCGGCTTAAAATTTGTGGGTAACTTTATACATCCACAGAAGAAAACATTCAGATTTCACTAAAAAAGATAACCTTTGGAGACCATCTGTCTCAAGAGGGAAGATTTTACAAGTCATTCTTGTAATAGTTTAGAACTGCTTATCCTATGGAAAATAGCCAATTTTTCAATTCCATGAAATAAACCTGCTGTAGATAGAAAAGCTGCAAAAACAAAGCTGGAGATTATTCTATATGTGTATATAAGGTTGTATCTATATGTCAAGGATATAAATCAGGTGACAACAATAAATCCTTTAAAAATGTTATATAAACCATGTTGGAAAGGGCAGTGATACTTAATTACTTATATCCTGAATTAATTTCCATGTGTTTGGGGAATTGTGTAAATACTTTTGAGAAGGCACAACGGTGAGAAATAGCTATGTGATTCTGCTTCAAATTGAAGTCTATCATTGGCTTTCAGGTAAAAAAGAACAGCAATAAATTACATCTCAATATGATGAATATAATAAATGCTGTAACAGTAATTAAGCTCATATAAAACATTTTTAAAAGAACTTTCTAGTACTTATTTAAGCCACAACATACTGAAGAACTTTCTAGTACTTATTTAAGCCACAATACAGAGTTATCAAATGCTTAACAATCTTTAACAAGATTAGCACTTAAAATTATCTTGTTTGATCCTGCAACAGCTCAGTGGAAGGCAAGATGCATATTAATGTTTCCATATGACAATAAGGAGTCTAAAGTTTAGGGAAGTGAGAAGACGCCCACACGTTCACACAATTGATTCTCTGCAAAAGAGGACCGAATCCAGGTTTCCTTTATTTAGTAAATAAGACATAATTTATCCCAAATCTAATTTCAAAGTGAACAGAGTCAAATGGAGAGCAATAAAAGGCACATATGCTTCAAATATTTGCAAAAAAATAATAGATTATTGTTTTGAGATGGAGTCTTGCTCTGTCACCCAGGCTGGAGTGCAGTGGTGTGATCTTGGTTCACTGCAACCTCCACCTCCAAGTTCAAGCAATTTTCCTGCCTCAGCCTCCCGAGTAGCTAAGATTACAGGCGCCTGCCACCATGTCCGGCTAATTTTTGCATTTTTAATAGAGATGGGGTTTCACCATGTTGGCCAGGCAGGTCTCAAACTCCTGACTGCAGGCGATTCACCTGCCTTGGCCTCCCAAAGTGTTGGGATTACAGGCGTGAGCCACCACGCCTGGCCCTCAAATTTTAAATAGAACAATGTGTTGTATATTCTTTTGTAAAATATAAAATATAACCTTTCATCACATTCCGTGTCTTGTCTTTAGTTTTGCCCCAATAATGCTCCAGGGGAGTAAATCTACATTCCTGGAGACAGGTAACTGGCCAACACAAAGACAGACAGACCATAATGGAAGTTCCAACACAATACCTCCAGAGGAAAAGGAGGCTCACCCTCCATACTTCACCGTTTCCAAAAACCATCAGGACAGAAATGACATACGTTTTGATTCCGATGGAAATGTAAACCAAAACAAGGCTGAAACTTTGCTATCTTTTATTCTCCTCAATTGAATATGCCATGAATAATTTCCTTATTGTACCATTATTTCTTATTGCCTAAATGTAGAGATTATAGTCATAAGATCCACTCAAAACAATCTGACTTTATTTTCCCACAAAAATTTAAAATGTTTGCTATGAGATATATGGGAAAATCAGAACTGAAAAAAAAAAGAGACCAAAGGAATTATGCAAATAGAGCTTCTAATTCCATGAACTGAGGTCCACTAGCCAGCCAGCCAAGCCCTTTGAGTACAGGGTTCTTGTCGCTAACGTTTTACCGATACTCAATTTTTAGTAGGTTTTTTGAGATGGAGCCTCGCTCTGTCACCAGGCTGGAGTGCAGTGGTGTGTGGTCTCAGCTCACTGCAACCCCTGCCTCCCGGGTTCAAGCGATTCTCCTGCCTCAACCTTCCCAAGAAGCTGGGTCTACAGGAGCATGCCACCACGCCCAGCTAATTTTTGTATTTTTAGTAGAGACGAGGTTTTACCATGTTGGCCAGGATAGTCTCAATCTCTCAACCTAGTGATCCACCCACCTACGCCTCTCAAAGTGCTGGGATTACAGGCATGAGCCACCATGCCTGGCCTTTTAGTAGGTATTTTTAATTGAACAAATAGATTCATGAATAGATTTCTTACAACACATATGAAGATTATAGTCACTTATAATATTTGCTTTGGTGATAAAAACACAAAGCCATAGCAAAGAGGACTCTACCTGCTTTATAAATTCATGGGTTTTCTTTTCCCAAGACCCTCATTTAGCCTATGCTGAGTGTGCAGGTGTATTTTTTACAATACTAAATCCTTGAGGAGACCCACACTTAAATTAAAAGTCCGCTGTTAATAAAATCAACAACTTTCTTCATTAGATTTGTATTTTGGCACTATTTGATAAGTCCACTCAATCCCTGAATAATTAGAAATAGCAAGGCTTAAATATTCTTGCAATCTAAAAATAAGAGAACATAATAAGTCACAATTCACTTAATGAAGGCTTTTCCTGAGTTTTTCGTAATTTATTGTTTCATTTTTCATATGGGAGCTTATTAATGGGCTCTCTGTATAACAGAGTGCCATGATGGTGTAAATCATTCCCTACCACCTTAAAAATATTAACAATTTTATTAAGTGCAATTTACTGGCAACATATTTAGTACATTCAGATACATGGGATACTGTGTTTATTCTTTCTATGCATGCTTAGTTGTCACAATAACTTTGTAACATAGGTACTATATACAATTTACGAATAAAGAAACTTAAGTAAATAGTCATGGTTTGCATAAAGCTGTGCTTTAAAATGTTTAAAAGATAATAAGACGTTAATATGAAAATACATCATGCATTCAGTCCCGTATAGATAATTCCCCATAGTTTTTGGGGTACTAAGACTATGCCATAGGTCTTGGGTTGATGGACAGATGAAGAAACGATATAAAGATATCTGATCTCAATATGACCAAGAATTGACATGAAAATTTCATTTACTCTCCAGATATAGCTGTAACTGCACAGGTAGTGGATTCACAGGGACACACTGTGAGACCTTGATGCCTCCTTGTTGGTCAAAACCTTGTCACAATAATGCTACATGTGAGGACAGTGTTGACAATTACACTTGTCACTGCTGGCCTGGTAAGTGACAAAATATCTTCCATCAATTTTTTTAATTTTGCTTAGAATAGAAACATATCACTTATAGCAAATGAAACTAAAAATTATTGTTAAATGTTTTAAATCAATTTATTCTTGCTAATATTGTTTAATTTTATTCTTTAGTGCTCACACATATTTACTGCTATACTAAATGTTGTTTAAAGTAGGTTACCAAGCTGCCCAATGATCATAACCCTCTAGAGGAACAGAGGAGAAAAAATAAATGGAAAGATGAAATTCAGTATGATCTTCATGGAGAAAAATTCACTGGAAGATGCTTTCTTTTCTTCCAAGATGTTCTCTGATATGGGAGGAACATATAGAAACCCATGAAATAATGTTAAACTATTAGGAACTTGTATTCTTAGGCATTTGTAATGTAACAAGTTATATTTGTTAATATAATAAAAAGTTAATTGTATATAAACCATAACTAAAGTTTACATATAGAAGATAATTAGACTTGAGTGCAAAAGTGATACGAAAATCAGTAGAAAACAGTAAGTGACATCTGTGTTACTTTACAGGTCATAGGTAAGTACTGATGCTAATTTTGGTTAACATACTGCCTGACATACAGCTTTACACTACACAACATTTAGGTCAATGACAGACTGCGTATACGACTGTGGTGCTGTAAGATTATAACGGAACTGAACAATTCCTGTTACCTAGTGATGTCATAACTGTCGTAACATTGTAGCATTACTCACTACCCATGGGATCGTGGTGGTCCCTCAGGAAGTATTCCAAAAGAAGGCATTGTTATCTTAGGAGATGACAGCTCCATGCATGTTATTGCCGCTGAAGACATTTCAGTGGGACAAGATGTGAAGGAAGAAGACAGTGATGTTGATGGTCCTGACTCCATGTCGGCCTACACTAGGGTGTGTGTTTGGATCTTAATGTTTAACAAAAAGCCTAAAAGGTAAAAAAAATTGAAAATAAACTAAAACATATAGAATATATATGACTAAAACATATAGAATAAGATGTAAAGAAATTATTTTCTACAGCTGTATAATGTGTTTGTGATTTAAGCTAAGCATTATTTAAGATTCAAAAGGTTAAAACATTTGAAACATTTATAAAGTAAAAAAGTTCTAATACACTACGGTTAGTTTATTATTGAAGACAGAAAGTTTTCTAGTAAACCTAGAGTAGCCTCAGTATACAGTATTTATGAAATCTACAGTAGTAACCAATAATATTCTAGGCTTTTATATTCACTCATTACTCACTGACACTCAGAGCAACTTCCAGACCTGCAAGCTTCATTCATGTTAGTACCCTACACAGGTGTACCACTTCAAAAAATCTTTCATCCTGTATTTTTATTGTACCTTTTGTATGTTTAAGTATGTTTAGATACACAAATGCCATTGTATTTCAATTGCCTATAGTATTCAGTACAGTAAAATGCTGTACAGGTTTGTAGCCTAGCAGCAATAGACTATACCCCAAGCCTAGGTATGTAGTAAACTGTAACATCTAGGTTTGTGCACTTTATAATGCTGACACCATGATGAAATTGTGTGATGACTTATTTCTCAGAACAGATGTTTGTCTTTAAGTGATTCATGACTATTTTTTAAATCTAATTCTCGTTAGGATTTTATTGATAAAAATAAAAGACACAGCATCTCTTCTCTCTTCTTGCTTTATTTACTGGGAAAACGATAAACTTATAATTACTCAAGGCCTAGTTTTATAAGCTTACTAATCATCTGTCTCTCTCTCCCCACTAATTTTATTGTCTGAGAAAATGATAATCCTGTGGCTGGAAAGGAAACATGGAGACTAGAGTCAATCTCATCAGTGGTGGCTTCTGGTTGAAAGATATCCTACTGCCTAAGACATGGTTAATATTTTTGGTTAAATATATTTGATAGGAAAAATAAATGAAAATATAAAAGGAAGTTTGGGATGCTATGGCTTGGAAATTTATATGTGGTATGTCTTCCCACCTGCAAGTAATGAATGAGGAATATTGGCTCTCCTTTGGTCATCAACTTGACTTAAACACTGACAATTTTCCAAACTATGTAGTTTCATGTTTTGTCACCAACCAACACTCATGAAAGGTCTCTGTCCAGAAGCAGAGGGTGGAGTGGATGGTTTAGGAGTAGGATATGTTCCGTGTTTATTAACTGAATGAACTCGGGTGAGTTTCCTCTTAATCTTTAAGTTCCCCATTGGCAAAATAGGGATAAAAATACTTCACTTGTAGTATTATTATGAAAAGTAAAATTATAAAAATAAAGCCTGGCACATATTAAGCACTCAAAAAAGGGCAACTGTGTAGCAAGTTCTACACCAAGAGGTGGAAATTATGTATAAGGGCGGGAGTTTGTAATGGAGTCAGGCAGTTAAGAACATCTACCTCAAGAAACCCAACCAGTGTATGTTCCATTCATTCATGGGTTCCATCATTTAAGCCACATGGATTTCAGTGGCTAATACAATAGAGATCTGGGAATCAAAAAGGTCCCTTCCTCCAAGGAGCCTAAATTCCAGTAAGGAGACATAAGTCAACATCTATAGTACAATTTTTGGTACAATAAGAGGCTATAATAAGTTCTGTGAAAATGAATAGCGAAGAAGTACGGGGTAGCTTAACCAAAGAGGCACCGTTTTAGATAAGCTAAAGATGACTGAGCAAGTTCCATAAATGTACTCACTAGCTGTGTGACTTTGGACAAATTACTGCTCTGATCCTCAGTTTCCTCATTTATAATATCAACCGGATAGAGTTGTTTCAGAGATAAATCCAGTAACATATATAAAACTCCTGGCTTCTCCTGAACCACAGCAAGCACTAAATAAAAGTTAAATGCATATCAAAATGAGGAAGTTGCATAGTCCTTTACTTAAGAAATGAAGAGAGGAAGGAGAAGAAGAAAGAAAGGAGCAAGAAAGATGGCAGGCACACATAGAAAAAACATGTCCTGCCGAGATCAGTTGGTCACACCTGTAATGCCAGTACTTTGGGAGGGCAAAGCAGGCAGATCTCTTGAGGTCAGGAGTTTGAGGCCAGCCTGGCCAACATGGTGAAACCCTATCTTTCCTAAAAAAAAAAAAATATATATATATATATATATATATATATATATATATATAAATTAGCTGGGTGTGGTGGTGCATGCCTGTAGTCCCAGCTACTCAGGAGACTAGAGGCAGGAGAATCGCTTGAACTTGGGAGGCAGAGGCTGCAGTGAGCCGAGATCACGCCACTGCACTCCAGCCTGGGTGACAGAGCTAAACTCCATCTCAAAAAAAAAATACTATGAGGAAAAGAAAGAGCATGTCTAATTGTGGAACTGTGAGTGATAGTAAAAATGCTGCACTGCGTAGGGTTGGAGGTAGAGAGATGGAACTGGGGAGCAGAACTGAAGCCAGATCACAAAGCCCTGCCAACCATGGGGCAGAGAAGTAACAACATCTGCTTTGTAAATTTCAAAACAGCTCCCTGGGTTTGTGGCAGATGAGCAAAGAAAATAAAACTAAAGGCAGGGAAATATAGTGAGAAGATTCTTCTGTAGTTTGAGGAGATGAGCCTGTTTGGTAGAAATAAGACAATAGTGGTCGGAGTAGGGTGTGGGGTGGGTAGTCCTGAGAGTCATATAGGAGGTGGAACTCATGTCGGCAGTGAAAAAAGAGCAAAGGTTTAGGACAGTCCTGCCTCTGGGTTTCTGCCCTGGGTTACGCATGGATGATAATTTTGCCTAGATAGAACATCCTGAATACCCTTGTAACCTGTCTTGCTATTGTATACAAAGATAAAAGTTAACACTACAAACTACTCTGTATCTAAGAAAAGGACACTATTTCTTCAGCTCATCACTCCACTACCACAGAACACAATGGCGGGAATCCACTCCTACAATTGACCAGGGTCCTCATTTCAGAAGAAATTAACAATTACAAGAAGTGTCAGTCACCTTAAACGCTTACCTTAAAAGACTTCCTGATACCCAGATGTGATTGGAATTGTTAACAAACAAACATAATATAAGAAAGAACCCCAGGGATGTGACTCACTATCATATTGTTTCTTTGTACAGAGTTTTATAGAAAAACTTGTTAAAACTATTGAATATAGCCTTGACTGAAGGAGTCTATTTATACACATGGTTAAAGAGAGCAGCAAATAAAATCCCCGCAGGGCCTCAGTGGTGGGGACAGAACTGGCAAGACTATAAATCAGAACCTTCCGAATGTTCACGATTGGAATGAGATAACACATGAGCCGGAAAAGCAAAAAAGGATTTATGATGGTTCTAAATTCCTCCCTAACCTGGCTTATGTGTTTCTTGAGGCTGGGAATGAGAAGAAAATTGAAAATAGTTCAGAATTCTTTAGTAAGGTCACCGTAGCATAACAAATACCATTAATAAAATCTTATTGTAAAAATTATTATTAATGTATTTGAAGAAACTTAAGTATGAAATAATAGTATTCAAAAAGTAGACATCTAAGTTTAAGACACTCTGAGTGATCTTTGTGAGAGGGAGGGCACTCTAAAGAATTGTTGGGTCTTGATCTGACATGTTCTTCATGTTCTTTTAGTTCCTTTTTTTTTTTTTAACTCTTTCACTCTAAGTTTCTTCTTCAGATGGTTGAGAAAGGCCCCAAGGATCATATGTAACAAATATATTACATTGTTGAGTTGTAGAATTTATGTGTGATTATGATTTAACATATTATCTCATTTAGTTGTTTATTTAAATTATTAATACAAAAATGAGCAATCACATTATAATCTTATTATTTGCTTATTAATAGTCAATTCCCTGGTTTATGTGTTAAACTAGGATTATAACCTAAATCGTTATTTTCAATCCTTGATTAATACTATTGATTGAAGGGCTACCACTTACATATTGCTCAGTACTGGAGTGGTAAATAAAATGAACACAGTCTCTGTTTTGTGAAGCATACATCCTGCTGAAGGAGGAAACCATATACACAAATAAATACATAATTAAAAATTACAATAAGAGCAATGAAAGAAAAGAATTGGATGGCATGAGAGAAAATAAGGGGATCTTATTTATATCTGTCCATGATGGAAAGTTATTCTGAGAAAGTAATACAAGGTAAAGTCTGAAAACTGAGTAAGAGTTAGCCAAGAAAACACTTGGAGTGTTTTCTAGAAGAGAGAACAACATCATGAAGCCTGTGGGAATGCAGGGAGTTTTTGAGGTTATATTAAAGATTTTGATTTCCATTCTATGTGAAAGGGGAAGCTGTTGAATGACTTTAAAGTAAAGATATACTATGATTTAGTTTACAAGTTTTATAACTCTCAACTCTAAATTTTGTTTCCAGAACATTTCTCAGCAGAGTTAAATGATATCGCAAAGTCCCTTAGGTGACTGTGAAGTTGAATTATGTTTTGTAAAACCTTCAGGCTGGGTGCAGCGGCTCACGCCTGTAATTCCAGCATATTGGGAGGCTGACGTGGGTAGATCACCTGAAGTCAGGAGTTCAAGACCAGTCTGGCCAACATGGTGAAACCCTGTCTCTACTAAACATGCAAAAATTAGCCGAGCATGGTGGTATGTGCCTGTAATCCCAGCTACTTGGGAGTCTGAGGCAGAAGAATTACTCGAACTTGGCAGGCAGAGGTTACAGTGAGTCAAGATCACACCACTGCTCTCCAGCCTGGGCAACAGAGTGAGACTCCATCTCAAAAATATACAAATAAAAAATAGAAAATAACTTTATACATATCTCTTACCATGTTACAAAACAGTTGATGTTATACTATTGACCATCAGTGTTACATTTGCATCCTACTAATTTTGGAGCTAGCACTGTACACAGTTAATAAATACTCTTACAAATCAATATGAAAAACAGTCCAATGAAAAAACAGGAAAAAAATATGAAATGGTAAAAAAAAAAAATCCTCCAGATGTTAAGCTCAATAATAACTGGGGAAAATCTAAACAAAAATAACAGTGAGATACTATATTTTTTCCAACCAACTGGTAAAAAAATTTATATTAGGTGATAGCAAACATTGGCAAGGGTTCAGAGCCACATTCACAAGCATCCACTGCTGGTAATGTGCACATGGCGCGACTACATTAGAGATGTTTGCCAGTTTTTATTAAAATTTAAAACGTAAGTAACTTATAACCCAGAAATCCCACCTCTAGTCATAAACTGTGTGGTTACACTCAAACACTTACACAAACAGCCATGTATAATGATAGTCATTGCAACATTGCAATAGCAAAAACGTATATAAAACAAAGGTTAAACTGTTAGACAATGGTTAAGCCATGGTGTATCCGTATTCTGAAATACTTGGCAGTAGTTAAAAATTATGCGTTAGATCTTTATTACTAACATGGTAGACTATGCAAGGGAGAAAATAAAACAAGTTGCTAAAGAATGCATATAATATGGTTCCAGTTATGTTAAAACATATGCATACCCTAAAACTGTGTATATTTCTTACAGTTGCCCATATTTAAAAGCAACTGAAAAGTAAAGAAAAAGTTCAAGTAGGGAACTTTCATTTATATTTAATATTTTAATTATTTATAAAGTGACAAATCATTTATGTTTTACTCTTCTTATTTGTGGTCCTAATAAAATCATCCAGCTGAGTCCATGCAAATTTAAAACAACCTATTTTCCTGATTCATTGAGTGAAAATCAGGATATGGCTTTACTTTGAGTTTTGTTTTTTTTTTTTTTTAAAGAAAGAAAAAGAGAGAAAAGAAGAAAGAAAGAAAGAGTGAAAGAAAGAAAGAGTGAAAGAAAGAAAGAAAAAAGAATGTAAGAGAGAAAGAAAGAGGAAGAGAAAGAGGCAGAGAGAACGGGATTCTTGTTCTATTGCCCAGGCTAGAATGCAGTCTAAAAATAGGTATTAAAAACCTCTTTTATGCCAATAATTGTGCTTAACAATGCAGACAGGAAGGAATAAGAGATGAAAATAACAAACAAGCAGCCAACCAATATTTTATTTAAACCTGTGAAATGCTATGCAATTGTTGAGGAGTGATTTACTTCCAATTATGTGGTCACTTTTAAAACAGGTGTAATGTGATA